>JAGDQP010015108.1:28476-43528 GCA_022664845.1 Lepisma saccharinum | reverse complement strand
GCGTTTTTAACCTTGCTAATTCATTTGTCGTTCTCAGAACAGAATTCGTATTTGGAGGAGGGGGATGCTATGTTAACCCTTAGTAAATTTTCGTTTTAATTGTAATGACGATCAAACGATTTACATAAGTTTCTGTTGCAAAACTTACTGGAGGGAGCGGGGCGCTAAGCCTGCGCGCCTATACTTCGTGCCGCCATTAAAACACCTGCAACGAGTCAATGCGAACATGTACAGACTTGGTTTGTCTGTAAACTACAGAGGAAGCTGCATAATGCATAGACCTGGAGCCTCGTTGTAATCGGGCCCCGATCTCGACAAAAAATTGGACCCGATTACATGACTCGGACTCATATATTTTTACCACGTATCAGCGTTCACTCCCGGATTCGATTCCAAGGAGGTGCTCAAAATTTCAGTGTTAATTCAAGACGTGAGAACAACTGTGGGCCTAGCTGAATAAAGTAGCGGACTGTGGTCACGAAAGTCAGACACACGGCTACAAAAAGGCGTTTCGCTGACCCCGTAACTCTGTACTTGAACATAATATAGTCGTCTGACACGTCAGGGCCCTTAGACGGCTGTCGTACCACTCAGTTTAGTTTTTTGTTTGTTTGTTTATAAATCAACAGGAAATAAATAAACTAACAAAACTCACAGTGACACGAAACTTCCATCTTACTGCGTGCCACGAATACAAAAGCAAATCATGTAATATTAGTCAAATTAAATTAGCTACATCCAAAGCAAGTTCAAATTTCGAAAGCTTCATTAACATTTTACAAGGTTTATTACAATGTAAAAATATGTACAGATGAATAGTTTTGAGTTACTTCCTCACAACAGCAAGATTCGGGATTACAAAGCTCTTAATAATGAAATAATTTAAATTATTTGCAGTAACGATCCGCTTTCATTTTACTTCTTCTGTCCAATAACGCTTCATGGAGGCTCCCTTGATCTCTGGCCGTCTCCAAACTCCCTCTGTCCTCTTGACATATTCGCAATTTTTTATCTTGAAACTTTTGGAATTTTCGCCTGGAAATTAAAAAGAACAAACCGCTATAAAACGAAACGAAATATACATCCCTTTAAATTACTCATGTCATACCAAAAATGTACTGGAAAATTGTTCGGAATACTGGTCGGTGTTCTACTGAGCTTTTCACCACCACGACTAACGTCCGTGCACACAGAGTACGTGTTGTGTCTAAAATTTTCGGTGAATGGTCCAATATCTCAACAACAACATAAACCAGGTGCACGTGGCTACCCAAAGACACGTCGAGAAGTGCCACCTAGCGTGGAGTACATGTTATCGTCTGGGTAAAGCCGTTGCGGGCAGTCGAATGTAGTCAGTGCAAGAGGTAGGGTCACAGTCCAATGGAACAACAAGTGAACATGAAGATCTGCTACCAAATGGGGAAAACGGACACGTAAACGCACCAAATGTTCGTGCCCAGAACATGTGTTAACGGCTGGTTCAAACGACTAAGGATGAGCCACGTTCGAGTAGGCCGTCGACAAGCAAATCCCAGATATGATCTAACGATGAGACAAAATTCTTGGCTCAGCGCGGTGTATCTCTACTCGATCATCCACCGTATCCCCCTGATCTGGCACCTCCGGAACTTCTTTCTGTTTCCCCGCCTGAAGAGCGTCATGAATGGTGCACGAGGAGGGAATCCATCGATTCCTAAAAAGGCCTTTTTCTGACAGTTTCCAGAAGCTTTATGAACGTTGCCAAAAGTTGTGTTGTTAAGGATGGCGATTATTTTAAAGCCCAATAAAGGTAATCTGTTTGTATCTTCTGTTCTGTTTGCTTTCTAATACCTTTCACTAAACGTTTTACACATACCACATATTCCTCTCGCCTCAGTCTAAACCAGCTGATGTCTGCCACTCTTTTGAACGCCAGACACGCTGTATTACGTGTGGATATTTTTACTGATGAATCTTTCTCAATATAGTGCAATACGAAATTATTTTATGCATTATTTCAACGTTCTTACATGGTGTTTTATTGTTAATTAACATCTAACTCTCTCGAATACATGATTTGCATAAAAAATTCTCAATTAAAATGTCCAAATAACTTAAAAAAAAAAAAAAGTCCTACCTGGAGACGTTAATAAAAACGTAATCACAATATTTCATTTATCCAATGAAGCTTTATCGAGTGAATTAAAAGATAAAAATTAAAAACAAAATCTTCTAATAAAACTGTACAGGCAAATTAAAAAAAAAAAAAACTTCATTCATTCATTCCACCTTCCTTAATTCCTACCTATTATAATTTTAGCGTACGTTGATGAACTCACCTGATGAAGTTAGTTTGGATTAAGTGAAATTCTGTTACCAGATGATAGTATCATATTAATTTGTAAACTCATTTCCAGATATTGAATCATTGTGGTCCTCGGGGACGGATTACTGTGGTTGATGAATAATATTGTGACGGGTTTTTATTAATTTGTCCCGGTACTACAACTTCTTATTTGGAAAGTTACACGTCGTGTTTCATAAGCAAATTTTAAATGCCTTCTTTAGACTGGTGTAATATATAACAACCAGCCTGTGTAGTATATTTATTCTCTACTGTTTTATGTTTCCCGAGTTTTTTATACCGAACGCCAATCAACACTCTTTCTATATGTCAAGATTTATCTAAATAAGAATTTCATGCACCTGAATTTGAATTGAATTTTACTTAAGGCCTTTAGGCAACTTTGGCTCAGGCTGGATAGATGTTGATGAGATGAATTGGTGGAATGAAGTAAAGTGGGAGCAAACGCGAGAACGCCGAGAAAACGAACGCACACGATGTTTGTCCACCCAAAGCCCCCCACATGGCAAGAGCAGGGATTGAACTGACGACCCCAAGTACCAGAGGTGAGCGCTCTACCGCGGCTCTTCTACCACTTGAGATTTGCGTGGTATTATTACACAATCCACCGACATACTAGAGATCAGATTTCCATTCCCGGTGAGTTAAGCGCCGAGCTCGAAAGAAATGTGTACTACGATGCCGGGCCGCCGCCCAAAGTTTGCAAGTTTGAACTCTGCTAGGAACATGGATGTTTCTTGAGTTTGTACTCGTATACTAGCGACCGATATTCAGTTACTAAAATGTTCCTAGCAAGTAAAAGTGTATCGAAGTTTTACGTGTAACGTAACCGACTAATTTTTATGTTGTTTTCTCTTCTTGTTAACAAGAAAATACAGGGTAAGTCAAAATGATGTACCCGATTTCATAAGTTTATTTTGTGAAATATAATGAACATATCTGAATGTAATTCATGTGGTAAGAAGGGTAACTCTCAAAGTTTTTTTCAGTCACATCACAAGTGCTCTATGTGAGCACCTCGCGTAACACGACACACATCAAGCCGATAGTCTATCTCCTGCCAAACCTTGTGTAGTGTGTCACGGTCAATCTCTGCAATGGCTGCTGTGATGCGGGCGCGAAGGTTCATTTTAAAATTTGAACAATCGCTTACATTTCAGAATTCTGCACTTTATCCTTTACACGGATACCACAGTTCTCTTACTGAGAAAACTGTGATGGATAACCAACTCACTTCCAACAATTCATCCTTGCTATTACAAAATCGTACAGCGATATCACGATTATAAAATACTAGTTTCGCCAATTTTTATATCGGCTTCATCTGGCGTGAAGAATAGAGGGGGAAGGAGGAGTAGGATTAATGAAGCCGTCCGAAGAGTTGGGCTTTGTCCCAGCTATGTAATAGTCGAAGCAAAAATGGCGGTTTCTTGAGGAAACAAGATAGGTAATAATGTTGTCACTGTATTGCGAAAAGAAATACAGTTACCTGACACTGGAACAAATCGACGTTGTGTATGGTTAAAATTTGGGGATATAGAAAAATGGAAAAAATAAACAAAGGAAAAAAAAAACTGTGTTGTTTTATTGCATTTTATTTGTTATGTCAAACCATGATTTATTTGGCAAACCCTGATCTAAATTCAATGCTCATTCCTTTCTGTGAATAAAAGTACTCCCTTATACCATTTGTTCTCTATGAGACTGATTTATACAGTAACTTGACATCGGCTATTTTATATTTAGTAGTTTTCAGTCATAACTTCTAAAAACTACCACACATGAAGTAGTTGATGTATAAAGTAAGCTACTGTATAAAACAGATTCTCATAAAGAGCGAATGATATATTCAATTCGTAATACACTGTGACAGCATTGTACCTACCTTGTTTCCTCACTGAACCGCCATTTTTGATTCAACCATCACATAGCTCGGATAAAGTCTAACACGTTATTTTTTTCACCCTTCCTTCACACCAGATAAAGTCGACATATAAATTGGCGAAACTAGTAGTGTTTATAATCGTCATATCGCTGTATGATTTTGTGCAATTTGGTCTTCGCCAAGAAAGTTTGAATTTGGGATAAGTTCGACAGACTGGGAAAATTGCATATTCAAATGCGAACAACAAAGAAAGAAGTAACCGTAAAGTATAACTAACATCAGTAAACCCTCCAGCCTACATTCAAACCTACAGCCATATCTATGTAAGAATATTCTATATTGCAATTGTTCAATAGAATGTACCTCATGGCTCAACATTGTCCCAGCTTCTTAGTGCCAGTTATGAAGACAATACACTTTACTCAGGTGGAGATTTTTGTTGCAAAATTTTCTGCAATCATGCGCGCGAAAGAATACATGTTAGTATCTTTTTCACAAGAGAATCTTAGGTGTGGTAAATGTTGAAATTAACACAGAAAAATGCCAGCCGCCGTCACCGGTTTACTTTTTTTTTTTTTCTTCCTATTATTGGACAATGTGCGAAACGCAGGATTATCAACGAGGAAAGCGTCGGAAGTGAGTTCTTTTAAATACAGTCTGTCCCCGTGCCACGAACTTCCGACTTACATGTAGCTCCTAGTTACCAACCAACCCTCTTACAGTTGAATATATCAAAAATCGATTATTATTTTTAACGCAAATAGCTTATGTTATTTGGAAGTTAAATTCCATGACTTGGGTTACACATAATTTAACTGAACGTCTATTCCTGAACTATTTCTATGTCGTTCGAAAGACTGAAGACCTAGGAAGTTCTGTAAACAACAAGGTTATGACGAAGGAGTTAGCTGACGAGTTTCGTCTCATTCAAGTAGATATGCCAAAGTTAGAGGATCAAGATTACAATACAAAGATTGGGACAGAAACAAATACTATGTACTAATACAAACATCCAACTGACCACTGTGGCGCTGTAGCTCAGTGATAGAGCGTTGGTGTAGCATTCAGGAGGTCGCTGGTTCGATCCCACCGACCGACCATTCTGAATGAGGTTTTTCCCTGTCACATCACGCAAATGCCGGGATGGCACCTCCAACATAAGCCCTGACCGACTCCTTTCCCCTGCCCTAAACCGGCCTGAGCCTTAGATGCCTAAAGGCCATAAATAAAATTCAAAATTCATCCAACACGTGTTATATGCGAATCGTACCTAAGTCTTCAATTAAGTACAACTTTGACTTACAGACAGACTTGGGAACGAAAATCGTTCGTGAACCGGTAACTCCTTGGCTACACTTTCAGCTCTTCACCTCCCACTTACATTTTATTTGCATAATGTTTCCAGTTCTAATCTAAATTCTGGTCAACACATCAACCCATTTAGCTCTTATCAACTTACACATAATTTACTTCCACTTGTGCTAAACTGCCTTGTTCTTCTTCTGGGATCTCTTTGCGTTTCTTATTTTCTCTTGGAGCCGACGATCTCACTTGAACAATCTCATCAGGGCCTACTCGGGTGCTGGTTGCTATGATTGAGTCATCTTTGTCATCCACAGACATGAAACAATTGTTACAGCCCAACAACGCTAATTTCTCATTCTGAAATATTAACAAGAAGAAATGATTCACAGTGTGTAACACACCTGATTCTTTCACAGTTAAAAGTGACATTCAAAGTCACTTCGAGGTAACGAAATAACATTTTTGGAAGAAAAAAAAAATCAAGTTAAGGTTAGGGACATATCCACAGTAATACCTCAAATCAGGTAAGAACGCAAGTTACACAAAAATAATATGACCCAATCCATACTTGGGGATACCTTCCAAAGGAGCAAGGTATGCTAACATCCCTATCTGATTAAAAGAAAAATCGCGCAACGAAAAAAAAAAAAAGAATGTAAAATAAGCCTTATGTTGTGTATAACTGATTCCTCCTCCTTCGAAACCCACATCTTAAGTTGGGCTTATATCCAACTCTATATTTTACGGACTAGATTCAGGATTACCATACGAAGACTTATTAATCAAATCATTCAGCCTAGGTAAAATTCAATTTAACCTAAAGAAGCCAGGACAAACCTCTATGCCTGCAACTCCAGAAAATGGAGGAAAACAAATACATCATTTTACATCTTAATTGTCTTCTCTATCAATATGTATACTTGACTGAGTAACCCGCATTAGAACTTTCCAAGAAATCATAAAGAAGCTAATCTATTCGCAAATTGTCATGAATCTAACCTAACTTAACCCATCCCAACATGTGCATCTGCGAACACACGGAGCAGAAAAATCAGTATACACAAATTGATCGTCTCTTCAGTCATACGAAAAAAACAAACAAAAACGAAATGACAAAAGTAAACCCCAGTTAGTTCATATGACCCTAATATGGAACAAAAATCAGAACGTTAGAATTGATTCTCTGAAGAATAATTTAATTTACATTATTAGCATGTTGCCTTAATTCATTATATAACAAAAAGAAAGATTCGGTTGGAATAAGTTTATTAAACCCATAAATAGATCTGTGCTTTAACACAACAAAATATTCATTCATTGCTTCGCACATAATATTGGAAACAAACCATAACTAAGATTTTAAAGTCAAACAGACTTTTTTAATACTTAACAGTAGAACATTCATAAAAAAAAATGTACATAATGTTAGCAGAATTTCGGTTAGGTTCAAATATTTAACAGTTCCAAAATTTTTTTAAAGAAAATTGATATAAAAACTTCCGTTTCAGTTAGAATCAGTGAACGCAGATTAAAGTAAAGCCACTCAAAAGTATTCGGTGGAAAAATAATATACATTATTAAAGTTAACATATTTCTGTTTTGGTTTTATTTTTACACAGTGGGAACTTTTAGTTTGTATTAACGTTGTTTTAATAGCATGACTAGCTGTCATGAAGCCAGAAAAAGCAGATTAGTGGACGCGAAGCAAAATTTCTTAGCTAAATCACAAACGTAGAAAATTATTTAATTCACTAATACGAATGAGAGCCCTCATACATTAGAATGTTTATAACACTACTTTAGTAGTATTAAATATAACTTCATTATAATAAATTTCATTTGAATAATATTTTTCATTGGTTAAGCAAATCTTAAAATGAACTAACCTAATCGAGAAAACAAATTCTCAAGACCAATATCAAAGGAAGGAGAAAGGGTAAGCATACTGAAGCCAACCCGGGCCCCTTCTTTGCCTTTATTTATTTATACATTTATTGTTGCTTATTTATTTATTTTTTAGTTCGTTACTTAATTTATATTTATTATTTAAATTATTTTTGCGCCTCGATTCAGTTTCCTTTTTATGTAGTATCGGTGTTACAATTTGATATAGCATTCTAATCGACTAAGGGGCGTGGCTTGTGACCGAAGGACTGTGATTGGTTGAAATTTGTTTAGTTTCGGAAAGTAAACGATCTCTGGGACGTGATTGGCGGAATATGTAGAAAGGATCTCTTGGCCTTCTGGTGCTTAATATGAACTAATAGTATTGATTAATGTTTCGTCTGAGGAAGGTCTTAAATAGAACACCGAAACTGTACCGTTGGCTGTGTGTTTTTTTTTTTACAATAAAGTCAAATGTACCAGCTGTGTCAGTCTATTTTAATTAAGAAACTTTCGCTCTTCAATTGCAGAATTTCGTATTTAGTCATTTGGACAGTAAGCATATTTCGCGTACTGAGAAACCGGTGACATCTTCTACGGATTGACAAAAGTGCAAATAGCACAAGTAGTCAGCAAATCAAAAATCTATAACTGAAAATGTTCATAATATAAACACAGCATATTATTATCTAGAATTTCAAGTTATTCTACTTGGGCACCTTGATAAAACTCGTAGTCACAATAGTTTATTTAGTTCAATAAAGTATCATTGGGCAATCTTAACGGTATAGATAACCCCCGTCATCTTAGTATACCCTTTCCATTAGTTTATATGGGAATTGTTTTACTCGGTGTATGCCTCCCAAAAGTGGAATATTCAAGTTCTGCTTTCACGTAATTTATCTTTGTGGCTATTTTGACTTTTATTGTTCTGTAAATATGAAGTTTCTTTAACTATGTTAGTATAATGTACTCTTAATAGTTAACTATTCAAAACACAATATGTCAATGGGAAATTATATTGTCTGTATAAACAATGCATTTTTATAAAAGATCATGAGTTAGAATAAACATGACGAAAAAGCAGATGAAATCAGAAGTTAAAAAAAATTACACTCCTTAGAGAATAAAACCAGTAAAACAATTCCCATGCATATCAATGGAAAGGCGATCAACACCGTTAATGTACATTGTTACCTTTATCTTTACACTCTTCTGACAAAGCTTGATTAGATCGAGTGAAATACTGGGACTACCTATTTTATCAACTTTTATTTTTTTAATTAGAGAAAAAATAAGATATTTATCTGTTGCCGCATCACGAAAAAACACTAGGGGAAAAAAATGCAAAACGCAAAATAGACGAAGAAATAAAGACAACTTTTAGAAGATGACAGTTCAAGAGAAAATACAAAGTAAGTAAAAAGTTCTGAGATGGTTTAGGCGTGTTATGACAATCGGAGAAGATATACTAGTAGAGAAAACGGAGGAATATAGCATATACGAAAGAAGACTAAGAGAAAGACCAAGGAAAAGGTGGAAAGATAAAAAAAGAACAAAAATAGAAAAGAGAGGTATAAAATGGAAAAAATGTTAAACGAACAAAATTGTAGAAAAAGGGGGGGGGGGGATGGAGAGCTCTTTTTCACACCCTGGCCCGGCGAGAAGCTGAAATAGATTAAGACTAAGAGGAAAAAGAAGTGGGAACTTCTGCGTAAAACTACGTACTTCTTTTACGCAGAAGTTCTGATAATTAGCGCCTCTGTATGAACAACACTGAATAGGGATAGTTGTTCTATCTAACTCCTACAATGACAACACCGCAGGCTTTTTGTCAGCTGTTGTGAACAATACACGAATACAGCAACACAGCTAGTATAAATTGCAACTTCAGCTACGACACGTGATTCTTTTCTTTTCTTTTCTTAAAAAAAAAAGAAAGAAAAAAAAAGTGATACCTCAAAAACTGGTTCCCATTGTTCCATTGGTCCTACAGCATCGGATCGTCCAGTCACTGTTCCTTCTTTATCAACTCGCAAGTATTTTCCATACCCTGACTTCAAAGAGATCTTGGTCTCATTAATTTTAAAAGCTGTCAGAACTTCTTCTGGTGCTGGACCATCACCTGAAATAATATATCATATAAGCACGGTCGTAACATTGAATAATACTCAACACAACCATACGGATTTGTTTTAGTGTTGTGCTGCATGCTTAACATGATTCACAAACGATTGTTTCTGTGTATGGAAGTTGTGCGGTCGAAGCAGTACTGTTTGACGCTGGGTGCAGAAAGTGAAGGCTTCACGAAATGGAGTTGCATGATCGCCCGCAGTCTGAGCGTCCTGCTACAGCCACCAGTTGCAGAGCGCCAATGGCATTATTCGTACGGATCGGCTCATCACAAGCCGGCCGAACAGCTTTCCGTCAGTAGTTGTAGTGCAATTGTGGCCTAACCAGGACACATGCTTCTTCAACACGACAATGCTCGCCCTCACAAGCTCCGAATCCAGGAGGCAATTGTCAAATTTGATTGGACAGTGCTCACTCTTTCCTGTAGTCCTGATCTGTGTCATCAGATTTCACTGAAGGATGTCCCGCGTTTGGACCACTGAAGGATACCCTGCACGGGACAAGATTTCAAGAAGGCACGAGCGTGGTTACGTTGGCAGTGAGAACACGGCTACGTTAACAGGACACGAGCTGGTACAGGGAAGGAATTCATGTCCCTGTTTCGCGCTGGCCCAAGGCCAAAGATGTTGATGGAGATTATGTAGAAAATAACATATATAAAGGAACATTCTGCTATACTGGGAGTGTGGTGCATTACCTTCTGAGCAAACCTAATTCATGCTGTATTGAATTTGAATCTTTATTTAAGAGATTTAGGCAACTTTGGCTCAGGCCATATGGATGATGATGGGAGAAGTGGTGGAATGAAGAATATGGGAAGAAACGGAAGAACCCCGAGAAAACCAACGTATACGGTGTTTGTCTATCACAAAGCCCACATAGCATGTATTGTTGTCATGAAACTATCATTTACATATTGTTTACTTTTCTTATCGAGGAAGATATTTTGAAGCGTACAATAGACAAAAAGAAGTTAAGAACAGTATATAATCCGAAGAGGCGTGTGGGACGGGTCATCGGTTTAGACCCGAAAATAGGACTACAGTTTAGAACAAATTAATCCTTTCTAGAAGGCGACTAAAGTGGACATGGTACGTACTTCGTGAGTCAGTATGAAAGGAGGAGTTTAGTATCGAAACTAATGATAAGTTTCTACTATTAAACCAAATCAAAGTTAAACAGAGTTTAGTGAAGTATAAGTAACATGGCTGAGGCGCCGCGATGACTCAGTAGTAGTGCGCTCACCTCTGGTGCATGGGGTCCTCGGTTCGATCCTGACTCATACCATGTGGGCTTTCTGGTGGACAAACACCGTGCACATGGGTTTTCTCGAGGTTCTCCCGCTTTACATTTCACCAATCCTCTTCCATCATCCATTCGGCCTGTGCCTAAAGGCCCTAAATAAAATTTAAATTCAAACATAGATGCAGTAACATTAGAATATTTAAATTTGCTAACTACTTTGATTCAAGAGCGATTTTGTGTGTGTGTGTGTACTATGAATTAGGATTTAGCATTTAGCAAGATTGATTGATTTAAATCAAAGTGATTTAAATCGCGATTTAGATTAAGCGTTTTTTTTTTAAAAATCAATGATTTAAATCAAATAATAAATAATAATAAATTACAGCCATATTCAATCCACTAGTGGATGAGGCCTCTCCCCTAACGGAAGAGTTGGTCTACTGCTCCCACGCTGACCACTGTCTTTTATTCACAGCAGCTCCCCAATTGTCCTCACGATGCTGGGTCACTACCGAAATTTCGAACCCGGGACCGCTCGCACTGAAGTCGAGCGCGCTACCGACTAGGCTACGCAGGAGCTCTAAATCACATATTTATATATATATATATATATTTAAAATAAAGTGCAGTATTTTTAATTATTCTGTGGTATTAATCAGACGTAAGTTTCAATTACCTTTTAGTCCTAATAAGGAATAATATATGATAATAGGCTCTTAGGATGTAAACCAAAACCAAAGTGATCTGCCTAGAATTTTAACAAACTATTTGATTTTTTTCATTGCATATTTCACGACAAATTTTAGACGAGAACGTAGGAACCCGATTCACATTATAAGTTTACCATTATTACATTATATTTACACATGATATGTTTATTTTTGTATGAAAATGATTATACATATGAAACGAACATGCAGAAAACAGTTGTTTCGTAGCATTACCTTACTTATTTACTTACTTCATGGCTTACGGAACTTGTAAGTTCATCGCTGCAGTAACAAACGTTCTCCATAGGAGTGTATCCTGAGCAAGATCAAGCCAGTTTTCATCAATATTCATTACCTTCTTTGTATATTTTTACTTGTACAAATTATTTAATTTCTTCACAAATTGTTCAAAAGCAATATATACTCAATGGAAATATAAAGTTTACCTATGTGTATGCTGAAGGATGAAAATGCAAAACTGCGTATCCACAAATTGATTTGTCTGCATTAAATAGCTCTCATTGAGTTGAATTTGATCTGGAACCTTTAGACAACTTTGGATAAGACGGAATGGATGATGATGGGAGAATTGGTGCAATGAAGGAAGTGGGAGGAAACGAGAGAACGCCGAAAAACGGACGCACACGGTTTTTGTTCACTACAAATCCCACATGGCATGATCCGGGATCGAATCGGGAACGCCACGGACAAGAGGTGAGCGCTCTACCACTGAGCGACCGTGGCTCCCAAATACCTCTCATACTTTATGGAATATTGTCATACGGTGTTCCCAAATCTTTAGAACAATTTTGAGGGCTGCAAACGGAAATGAACTAAAATGTATATCAGTACGTTTAAATTCTAGAATATTTCGTTAACAAGATGTAGCCTGGAGAAAACAGGCTATTGCGATTATAACATTTGCAACTGTGTGGGAAGAAAGGAAGACAGATTGCATTACAGAAGGAAAACTGATACGCAGAAATATTGTAAACTGTTTATGTTTCAAACTTGAACTTAATTCATACCTCTCTGAAACCAGTTCATTCATCGTTTATCGACGAAAGTAACGTAGAAGTTTTCTTTGTAAAATAAACCATAAGTTACGCCATAGTCTTCCTTCCTTTTCAAAATTATTACAAATTCTTGTACTTGTCTATTTTCCATGACTATATTCCGTAGAAGCCGTATATTTGTGAATCTTACTTTAGTTTTTACTGGTTACGGCATTTGAAAAAAAAAAAAAAAAACTGACTTGGAAGCTTTTTCAGTGCCGCAAGTTAACTAAATAAAAAAATTGATTTAAATAAAAAAAATCGATTTAAATTTTTAAAAAATCAACACAAATTATTTCTTTAAAAAAAAAATCGTGATTTTTTTCAACTCTGGCATATAGTGACGTACCTTGATCGTGTGGTGCTCCTAAAGTAAAAAGCCCATTATCCAATGCTTTCACGTAGGTGTGATTACCAAACTCAATAGCGACTGATCCAACCATCTCTTCAATAGCTGATACTTTCCACCAACTTCCTGGATATATTTAAAATATTGTATTTTAAAGAAATGTACCAAGAAATCGACACTAAATAAGGTAAATTTTAAATAGATAAATGATTGGTACTTATGTTCCTAAAAAAATAAAAGTAGCAATCCTTTCTCAAAGTGCATTTTGCCTTAGGCGGAGAATCTATTGCGTTGAAATGTGTTTTATGTATGAATACGGTGGAAGTACAAGTACATTGAAACAAAGAAGGAAATGGTATGTATGTAAAGGTGTTTAAATGCTACATCGCGATGGAACACATGAGCTGACGATTTGGTTCCAAAACATGGCGATGTAAAACTTAAAACTGCTGACAGTTCAACCAAAAATCACATTTCAACACAATAAATTGTCGTTCCCCTGAAGAAGCTTTTCAGAGGAAGGCAGAAAGCGCTTTACTAAAGAATTGCTACTGTTATAAAGAGAACAACGAAGATGACTGAAAGTAACATACATATCTTTTTAATAACAACTGTCCTCCGTGCATAAAAATATGTCACTATTTACATATCACATAATTGAAACTAACTCACATGTTTCAAAACTTAATATTATCGATGAAGAAGAGAAGACGTTACACGCAGTCAAACAGATAGTAGGAAACAGTTTCAAGATGGCTGACGCCCACATCAGTTTAACTTCTAACTTTACTATCTGTTGGACCGCGTACAACTTCTCTTCATCACCTTTGATAATGAGATCTCGGAAAGGCTGAGCTGTTAGCATGCCCACGTATTCAATTCCCGCCGGGGTCTGAAAAACAAATATTCTTTCTGTTCTAAAATTTGAAGGGAAAAAGAGGACAAAAGTTATGGAACGCACTATATATATATATATTAAATCACAGCCATATTAAATCTACTAGTGGATGAGACCTTTCCCCCGAAGGGAGGAGTTGGTCTACTGCTCCCACGCTGACCAGACGGGTTGAGAGAGGAGAGCCGGCTCTCACTGTGATTGCCACTGTCTTTTATTCACAGCAGATCCCCAATTGTCCTCACGATTTTGGGTCAGCACCGAAATTGTTGAGCCCCCACCGGGAATCGAACCCGGGACCGCTCGCACTGAAGTTGAGCGCGCTACCGACTAGGCTACGCAGGAGCTCTTGGATTCAGACTTTCTCGATTGCAATATAGCTGGTTATGAAATTTGGTTTTTCAATAACGAGTATTTATATATATATATATATATATATATATATATATATATATATTTATAGTAAAAAGGATTACTTACAGCTTACTAACGCGTTAGATCACACATTTTCACATGTACACATAAAAAAGTCACTATATTTCGTGTATTCACACTTTTTCAAGTAGAAAGGAAGAGAGCGAAGTTCACGTGTTCACAAAGTACAAGTTTGAAGAGACTGTAGCGACACGTAGCGGACAAAACATCAAAACTGGAGAACAACTGACTGCTGTAGCGCGTAGATATCCGGAACTTGAAATAATAATAACTGTATAGCGTGTAAGTACACGGTGGGATCGTGGATGGAAATGTGTTGAAAATGAAGGAAAAGGGGAGCTTAGAATTATTGAAGGTTAAGGCCAGGTTTTATTTTCGCGCTCAAACCGTGAATAAAGGCATTCTCCCACAGACGGCGTGTTGAGGTGCTGGTCGTAGGGGGTAAAATGTGGATTATGGAAACCAGAAAAGATAGATCACTATTGGTATTGTGGGACTCGGTGTGCAGGGAAACTGGGGCATCCTGTTTGTTGTTAGTACAGAAGTGACGATGGTTATTAATTCGAATGTTAAGAGCACAACTTGTTTCCCCCACATAAAAGGCATCACAGAACTTGCAGGTTAGGATGTATATAACATTAGGGGTGTGGCATGTACCCTTGGGATTGAGGGTGTACCGACCATTAGCACTATTGATAGTGATTGTGGGAGAAGTGATGAAAATGGAGCAGACCTTACATCTGGGTCTCTGGCATGTCTGTGCGCCGGTTTGGTGTGGTGGCAAGGAGGGATTTGTACGGACCAAGATGTTT
>JAGDQP010015108.1:10143-23476 GCA_022664845.1 Lepisma saccharinum | reverse complement strand
CTTCCAGTAATCACTAATGGTAGTACTTTCCTCACATAGCAAACAACAGTTGTTTATGCTTGCAAGACGCAGCTAAATGACTCTTTGCGACCACTTTTTGAATGTTTTTTGGAAGCTTAAATCAAGCAGAAATATTGCACACCTGTCACTCCACATGAAGCTGTGCAAAGTTGAAGAACGATATGCCGTTATTGGGGGAAAACTTCTGTCCCAATGACCCAATGGAAATCCTGATTAGTAAGACTGAAACAGAACAAATAATACTGGGAAAATGAAGTTAGGAGATGCTGTTTACAAGGAATGAATATAACTTGCCGGAAACTGGAAGTTACTTTTTTATCCAATCAGCAGTTTTCATGGGGGAAAAAAGAAAATCTGCATTCCTCGAGTACAAATGAACAAACTTTAGATGAGGTCAGCCAAGTCTACGTCACAAAACCAATTATTTCTTTTGTACAAGAAATTCACACGCACACATACGAATTAATGACAAGCGAGCGCTTCCGAGAGGAGGAGGATTGGTTAGGTTATTTTGTTTATAACTACGTGATGTTTCTGTTGACAACATACGGCGGAGGGATACTACTGGGTACGCCATGACTGCCATTGATATGCCTTCCTTATATAATAATATAGTACCATGCATTTCAGTAACTTCTATTATTATAACATATTTACATTATTCCATTTCTTTTTTCTTTTCATGTTCTCAATACCACTCACAAAGTTCCGAACTTCAAATTTCTCTTGAAATTTTTACTAACAAGGCTAACTACATACCAAGTTAACCAGTAAAAAAATTCAATTTCCAATAAATTTTACTTCATACACCCCAGAAATGCATTCTTTCCAACGTATATGAAAGTGTTGAAACGCAAAATATAACGAAGTTTCGAGTCATGGAAGTGTGAAATAAAAGAAGAGCGGAAAGTCCGGGGGCCTATTTAGATTCACCCGCGTTAAAAATGATGTGCATTGCATATAGACCGTATAATATTGGTCAATAGGGTGGTGTCCTTTGCTGTAGATAAAGTAAACCTTAACCCAGATTCGTTGCATATATTTCATTGACGTGAATCCCTTCGAAAGCCCTACAATTTCACATTATACCTGCATCTATGTAATGCGAAGGTCAGTGCGAGCAGCCATTATATAATACTCCACGACTCCGTGCAATTCTTTAAGAGACTTCCACTATTTACAGAAGAAATTATAAGATTAAAGGAATGCTGAGTCCGTGAATCTTGAAAAATGTAAGGGATGCCATCTCGAATTAATCTATATTAAGCTGTGTATGTTTCAGTATAACACTCGAACGCCTGGACCAATTTCAACCAAACTTGGTACATATATCACTTACAATCTGGGGGATGGATACTGTGAGGGTACCCCCCTCCCTAGCACCCGTATCAGATCATGATTGCAAGATATGTACTTATAGGATGAGCAACCCACACCACAATGTAGCTTGCCGGGTTGACTACCTTCAAATGGGCAAATTTGGCATAGCAATCTTAGTCTCTCGATTCGACACACCACTGGGAGAGGGGGCGTAAAACCTGTGGATCCCGCTCCAACAGGAGATAAATCAGCCAGAGTACAATAAACCAGAAAGGGCGGTGAAGAAGAGGGAACTACTTACAGTAGCGGAAGGTAACAAAAGGGTGGAAATTTGAAAATGCTGTTATGGCGATGGCAAGATGCAATGAATACTGGCTAACTAACCCGCACTTCGCTCGCTCTGCTCGCTTGGCATTAATTTGTGTCTGTGCATGAATCTTCTCCCACCCGATATCACCTTTATCAACATGTGCGAACAGTGCGCGGAATAATATAAATTGGCCGCTTGCCTTGACATTCGCCTTGTATGGATCTAAGTAGATTGTGAAATTGGAGGGATTTCAAAGGGTTTCCCACCAATGAAATAGATGCAATGAGTCTGCAACATAGGTACGGAGGTGACCACAGCGCAACTGAATCCTCAGATGACCCTTCTGCGGAGCATGAGCCTATCTAATATTCACGGATTCCACACCTGTAAATTTTACGCTTTGGTTCACCACTCTACGGAACTTAACCCAAAGTACCATTGTATCTCAAGCTACGTGTTGTGTTGTCCTGTATGTGCCTTGTGTCGTCTTATGTGTATTGTATGTGTTTTTCTATAAAATTAAGCATATAATAGTAGGTAGGGATCCCTCATGCAAGTGTTCTAACAACTAGGAACATAGACCAGAACATTCTGGACGCCTGGTCAAAAGTCCGTCCCGCAACATCAACTGTGTTGATCAGGTGGAACGCAGGAGATCCTTGGAATGCCGGGACTCCGGCAATCCAACAATCTCTAGGGACAAGCCTGCCCCAAGCTGAGAAGTAGCAAGACGTACGTGCTGCACGACCCAGAAAGTGCAAGACTTAACTTGTGCAAAGCATGCAAAGAGGCAGGAGTGGTAAGGCGGGCCTCCAAATAGAAAAATAGAACCATTGTATATGTTATGAGGGGGTTAAGTTTACTATCGCCGGACCAATTTTAAGAAATTTTCAGGAAGAATGGGTGAAATTTATTTCTGTTTTTGATGAAAAGGGAGTGAAAGTGCAATGTGAGTAACATGAAAGGTGAGTAAATAATGTGTTTTTTTTTTGTTTTAAAACGGAACTAAATATGGTGGCGGAAGGAACTATTTTGCGTAGAGTTACAGTTAGCAGTGTTCAAATGGCGCGTGTTCGGGCTTTACTATAGTAGTGACGGACCAATTTTAAAATCACTAAAACCAAACCAAAATCACTTAAAACACACACATTACATGTTCATGGGAGGCGAGCGGTTTACATGTTCACATTTATTATTAATAATCCCTTGTTTTCCTTTTTCCTAAATTATCTTAAATTACTGAACGTATGAATGTGGAGGTTAGATAAAGTTAGGTGCAGTCATGTATCTTTACAAAATATATTTTGACACATATTCAGACTTACCTTCAGCACACAGGAGTGTTAACTCTCCCAATTTCCATTAGAAAGTCTCCCAATTGTTTCGGGGTCTTTTTCCTTACATAAATACTCTGCTAAATAACCTTCAAAATGCACTTTCCCTCGTCATTTAAATGCGATTCAATAACAATAACGCAAGAAATGACATAATCATCGCAAAGACGCGCCATTTCAACACTGCCTTACCGCCTTCCACATGATAACTGTAACTCTACGCAAAATAGTTCCTTCCGCCACAACATGCAGTGCGTCCTAAAACATCTTAAAAACACACTGCAACAATATTATTATTCACTTATAATGTTACCCACATTACTATTTTCCTCCCAATTATTCACAACCATCACACAATTATCTTAATTCATCTTGTAAATTTCTAAAAATTGGTCCGTCACTACTATAGTTAACCCCGTGTTTGTGAAGGCTGTGACATTTCTTGCGTTAGATTTATCGAACTGTACAAAAATGACGAGGGGAAAATGTTGAAATTGTGTGAAAGGCATGGTCTACTAAAGAGGCGAACAGTTTGTGATAAGTGTGGAAACGAATTGAAAGTACTGAACAGAAGAGGAACATACTATTTTCAATGTGGGAAAAGGCAACGTGGTATTCAATGTAAGTGGCAAAAACCTGCAACGAAAGGAAGTTTTTTGAAGGAAGTAGGTTGACTTTGGCTGAAGTTTTATTATTTGTAGTGTATTGGTGTTTGTTGAAGCGTGATTGACAGAAATTTCTTGTACAAGAACTGAAGTGCGCTTGATTAGTCACTGTGCACAAGGAAAATAATACACCGAACCTAACCTCCAAGTGCCCTTGGTCAGTCGCTGAGCAAATAAGGAAAAAAACAACAACATAGGAGCGAACGTACGAGGTAAATTTTGGTCTGGTCCGGCGATAGTAAACAAATGCCTTATAAGGTGTTAATTTCACATTCCAATATCGTTTTGAAATATTATCACATAAAATACACAAATAATTGCATCTGCAGCCATATGTCTACATAGAGCATAAACATACCGGGTACTTTGATAGGGTACTCTACTGAATGCGTTTTCTTCACTATAACCTAGTTCAGCTTTAAAGTTAGTAATAACGCTATTTGATATACTGCTTTTCTGGACTAACCTTGACTTAACGCCTTTTAATTTTAACTTCCCAATTTTCACTTTGTCATATTCAGACATTTTCCTCACCAAACAAAATAGCAAAAACAAAAAGAAAGCGATCAAAGCGTTGTTTTGTTTTCAATCGCATTTCGTACGTCAACTTTTCCGTGAACTCCTGTAGTTTAGTGACATCTATGATGATAAAGGAGAAATAAAATGCGATGTCGAGACAGCTTGATATGATTCTCTTATTCCAATTCTATTGTTTAGTTTATTTTTCTTTTATTGCGATGCTAACTGTTCAAAATAATAAGTAAAAAATTGCTTAGGATGAGTCTATCTCATATGTTAATGTAAGCTTAATTTTGTTGCTTTGTAATATCAATTTTATCTACCTGTCTTCTACATTTTAATTTCTTTTGCATTTGGTTTGTCGATCTTCTTGAGAAATCAAACTTCGTTTATTTTTGTTCAAAATTAGTTTTGAACTTTCAACTGTTTCTTTTAACAAATATATTTTGCACACATGAGATAAATTAGCTTGCGATCGCGTCTTGTAAAAGATTTAACTTCCAATCACTATTTGATATTTTCTCCGTTTTTGAACACTTTTTTTTTTTTACACAAATTAGAGAGTAGCAAGAAGTGACTTTGATAACACTGGAAAGAAGTAGAAAGTTTGCGGGAGCTGGAGTTGAATCCGGTGATGGCATATTACTTTAACCAACTAAGCTATGAAGAACAGTGTAAATTTGTCACTTTTCTCGCTATATATATATTGAATTTTTTTTTACGAAAAAATGAGAGACTCGGAGTTTATCAAGACATATTATTCTACACAACATAGTTATCCATGGCTGCCATTGATGTCGTTTGGACGTTCATGCGATGTCTGAATCAAAGGTGATTACAGTATTTTCTATATGGAAATGTTTATAGTTCCGTGGTAAAAGTCACGTACCTAGTCGTTGCTAAGGTTGCCCACGGGATCAGACGAGACAGAGCTCCGGTAATGTAAAATATACATCTTTTCGAGACGAGATACTCTCTGGACAAGACATTCTCGAGACGAGACAGACTAAATTTCGTCTCGTGGGCAACTCTAGTCGTTGGTTACTTCGGATCTGAAATGTGCTGGAACGTGTGTTCGAACCTCACGGCCGATCATTCCGACTGAGATTTTTCAGGGTCTCAGCTTCACCAGGCGAACGCTGGGATGCTATCTTGACTGGGGTTCTGGTCGTTTGCTTCCCCATGGAGAGAATATGTTTCATGTTTTCTCTTATGTTCCACAGCAGCATCTCTCTCAGTTTTAATATTTCCTTTCTACGTCTGTTGATCCCGTCTTCCGAAGTTTGTTATCAACCCCACAATATTCCACCAAGATTTAAATAACAACGATATAACAATAACATACAGAATAACAAATAAATGCAACATGCTGTTTTACATTCACACGCTACCTTGATTACGATCAACACAACTTCGAATCTCTTGCTCCTGTTTTTTTTTTTTTTTTAGACGTAAATCCGCAACTCACTGATTGTTTATCGCCAACACCAGCGCCTCTAGAATCTCTTAGTGAAAACATGAAACTATTCTTATTTCCCATATAAGTCGTTCAAGCTACCAATAAGCTGGTATCGACAGTAACACTTCCAAGAACTCATTGGTGAAAACACAAAGGAAAATATGATACGGAACATTCTCCGTGAAATTTAGCACCTCTGGTCGGGATGTTGGTTTAACGTCGACTAAGTAATGTTCTTGTGCTGTACAGGATTATAAAATGTATTTAAGATGGACTAACTAATTTTGAAAAATTATTGTCTTAATAGGCAAGGCTTGTATTCGGATGAAGGGGGAATAAACTAGACGTGACTAACAGGGAGCGCGGAGGCGCGGTTCCGACGTTACCATCTTCCTTCTACGTTCTTTCTGCCTTCTGTGTGTCAGCAGTGAGCGCGCGTTCTGTTCAATCGTGCTGTTGTCTTAATTGAACTCATTCTATCTGTGTATTCTGTGTTTTAGTGATGTTCAGGCAGGGAAGACAGCTTTCTTCTGCCACTTACTACAACGCAGCCCTCTGTGGAAATAACACGTGGCAAGACAAGACTTACTTTGTAAAGACCAGACGAATACGTGAAATAATACAGGATAACGTCTGAATAAGGAAATGTGTCAGAAGTATGTGAAAATCCGTAATAAATAAATATATACGATGCTTGTTGCTTTAAAAGAAATGCACTTTATTTAGGTTTTTAGCATCATGCATTAGTGCAAGGTTTATGTCTAAAGTTTTAAACCACAATTCCAAACAATTATTTATAACTTTTAGTTACTCAAGAAATTTACTCACTTTTTTACATTTTAATTGTGTAGTAGTAGTTGTTGTAACAGTAGTAGTATTTGTAGTAGTAGTAGTAGTAGTACGGCTATTAGTGTTGCCAACGTATTTGACTCACCCCGCACCAACGGGCGGGTACATTAGCTAGTGTATGTATTCCAATTATTTAGGCATTTTATGTGAATGAATAAATACACATGGTAGAGTTGCTTGAATGGAGTTCAGAAGTCGTGGATGGAAGTAAAATGTCCATATTTTATGAGTATTGAGAGTTAGAAAGCATATTTTCTCAAAATAACAACCATCTATGATTTCTGGCCTGTTTAAAATTTTCGTGGATTCGCGAAATTCTACAGTCCCTACATATAAGTATCACAGTCCTCCTTTTTTCAGGAGGCGGGTTTCAGTGTTTAAAAAGTTATCTAAAATTTGGTGGCCTGAAGTATTTTTTGGTGGTCACTGGTGACCTCATATAATTTATTATATATTGACATTAAACATCAATCACATGCATGTTACATAATAACGCACTATCATACAGTGGCGGCTCGTGGTTTGGACCTTGGGTAGTGCACAAAATGTTACCACATCTTTCGCATTATATTATTATTATTGAATAACAAGAACAACACGCTCTAGGCAACACAACAACACCACCAGCCTGTAGGGACTTACAATGAATAAATTAAAATACTATATATTTTTTAAAATGGCAGTGGCGACTCATGACACGCAATTTAAGTATACAAAACTGACATTTTATATTTAAAACGATTATATATATATATAAGACAACTTTGGCATTCTCTACTGGAAAAAGTTTTGTACTTTGTAATATTCTGAAACTAAGAAAGAATTTCTTTGATTATGTTGAGATTGGATAGAGCTTCCTTAATGGAAACTAATAACATGAAATAGCTGGTAGAATATTAATCTACTTTCTGGAATAGCAAAAAAATAAAACAGATCCAGCTTCCGTAATCCTGTGGTTACGCTCACGGACTTTAGATCGGCATTGGATAGGCAGACAGGTTCGATTCTTTCTGTCATCATACTGATTGACATTTTCTATGGTTTCTTTAAGCTTCACTAGTCGAATATGGGCATAGCACGTAGATTGCTACCTTCTTCCCTCTCACTGAGTGCTCGCTAAAAGACATCATTCCAGAGACATGTGAGACATATTTATGCCATAGATGACTGTCTGGTCCTTAAATGTAAGTTTAGAAAAGCGAGGAACATTGAGAATTTTTGGGGAAAAATCTTAAAATTATCGAAAAATTATTAAAGAATGAAAGCGGAATTTTAATAATGTGTTTCATCTATTGAGGAATATCTTCTGACGAGGAAAGGGACAAATCAATTAAGCTCACTCTTATCATCATGTCAGAAACAATTTTAACAGGAATTAAAATTGTTCATGAATTTCACCAGACGCAAAAATTCAGATGCACGAGCCGTGCATTAATGTGCTCTAACCTATTAAAGCCGTGGTTGAACGTGGGATCGAACTTTGGAGCACGTCGTTCCGAGGCATCCATCAGTCAAGCAGGGGAATACTGGAATTACCACTTGAATTAAGTCTACGAACAGTCTCTAACAAATTCCTATTTTTCTTGTGACAAACTAAAGCCTGAAGATGCTACGCATGCCGTATAAATAGAAGTTCCCGTGAAACCGGTCCTATTGTTCGTAGTTCGTGCAGTGCACAACCACTGGAGTGCCCTCTTCAAATCGCAACGTTTCATAAAAATTGTGCATTTATTCGAAATTGCCCGAACAAACATAAAAAGGAGTATACACGTGGTTCCTTTAGAACCTGCTATATTTTTGAGGTCAATATGGAAAGATAAGCTTCATAATAGTTTATACCCATCAAAGATTAATTCATGCGAAAGAGTGGAACTATGAATTGAACACCACAGGAACTAAAAACATCCTTGATTTCAAGAGCGTTTTAAACGTCTATAATCAGCATTAGGTTAATCATATAAAGATTTGCTCGTAATAGACGGATGCAAATTATCTTCGTACATAATAATTTGTTTAAAAAAAAAATCAAAGAGCTAACATATGGCACTCTTATTTTAATTTTGCCAAATAAATGGGCAAAATACGTTCTTTCCCTGTGTTCTTTAACTGTAAACGTAGAATTTAGATAACATGTAAAGAACAATATTATATTCACCTTTTTGGTATGTATTAAAGTAATGAACTAAAAATTTCCTTCAATTTTATAAGTGTTTTTAAAGATATAATGTGGTAATAGATGATTTGCCAAGATAACTAAATTACTACATACTAGTTGTAGTAACAGCGAAAATATTCAACTTAGTAGTTGCATTTCTTGAAGTTGGAATTAACTAATTAGCCTGACCGACTATATACATAACTTGGCAGATATTGTTAAAATCAATTGTGTACATAAGCTTTTGAGAGAGTAAAACTTACTCATCGATCGTCTCCTAAAATAAGAGATAACATAACGTTAAAGGAAGTTAGAATAAGGATAACTTCTAACATCTTTGATAGATAATTTGTACTATGTTAGGCAGAGACATCTATAATTATAATTGCGTGGAGTACTATGGTTTTTAAGCTTATCTTGAAAGAATTATAGGTACCATGTCACTTGTCATGTGTTTTGCTCTTTTAATCTGAGTATTGTTTAGTTCTGAGTGCTGTAGCCATGAGGGAGGAGTCGTAGCGTGATCATGGATGGGAAGACACTTTTAGTAGCCAATTCAAGGTAGGTAGTAAAAGCTCGAGTTCTCGCTGATTGCTTGTGCACTTTCCACTTCACCCGCGCGCTAGCCAAGACCCCTCTCAGAGATGTCTACAGAACTCGGAACTGTACAATAACTGTACCGTTAAAAATTTCGAGAACGTTCCTTGATACCTCCAGTAATGTTTCTATACTGAGGAATGTTTCAGAGTAATCCTGGAAAAACACCGAGGGATGTCGTTTACGTTGTTGGAGGTTCTCACATTTCATTTCCACTGTTATTTTTGCACATGCGCACAACGAGAAAACGGGTTCTTATCGTATCCAAACATCCAGTTCTGATCAAAATCTCGTTTGAGGCTTCTATTCCTTTTATTTTCCTGAAAACTGCAAGATTGCTGGTTTTTATTAACCAAGTTACTGGAAATTTCCAGTTACCTGTTGTTGTTTTTTCAGGAATAGCTCTAATTTGTTACTAGTATGTAACTATCCACATGTAACATATATCATACTTGATCTTTTCAGTATCCGATATACTGTATGGTCTTTCTGACTATGACTCAATGAGCATGGAATGGAGAATTGCGTTGAACTTTCCTGAGTCTGTTTCTTGTCGTCCATACCCGATGAGGAGTGCTATTATCTTGTTGAAAAACGCCTCGGCCAAGAAATAGGGCGAGAATAATGGTGATGTAGGTGATAAAAAATGATGTTACTTTGGCAGTACCAATCAGGTTACATACGTATTGTTGACGTACAACTGCCTTCTGTTCGGAATCTGATATTTGGGGTAGACTCCTCAAGCTTGTACTATGTAGACATGACATAGTCTTTTCGTTCACCCACCCTCCTGCCGGCCACGATGGAAGATCATGTAATTCGAACCTTCACTAAAAGCAAGTGTTAGAGGAAACATTTTGTGCTATTTGTTACTGTTTAACAGTTACGCTAGCTCATTTCGCTGGAACCAATATTCCCCAGTAGCACACGTACGTTGAAAATACGTGGATTAAACGTTAATACCTTAACGTTACGTTAACGTTGTAAATGTACCGAATTGTCCGCCTGTTCAACGGTTCATTCCACGTTGAATAATAGTTGAGAAGAATTGAATTGGATTAACTTTTATTGCAGGGTGAAGTTCAGCATACGCTGCTCTTCCACTTAACCCAACTAACAAGAAAATACATAGGGCCTATAAGAAAATACAGAATACATTCAAAAATGCTAAACAAAGTAGTGTAAAGTATACTAGATTCCTTACATAGACTACATAAAAGTACGTAGATTATAGTTGCTAATACATAAGCTAAGATAAAAAAAGAAAGACAATCAGAAGAAAGCAAAAAAGTGGGGGAAGGATGGAAGTAGAGAGGTTTCGTACCATGAAACGATGAAGAAACGGGTTCAATTGACCAAAACATAGTATGGTTGCTGTCTATTAACATTTAGTTTCATTTTATCTGATGCTTCCATCATGATATACGGTGTTAATTTTCCAATAGTAAATTATTCAAGCGCTGCTGTGAGGTTCGAACCAGGTACGTTCCGCACTCGTCATTGGTAGCTCGACACGTTGACCTCTCATCCATGGAGAATCACTGCTCTGTTACGGTATTTGCAGCCATTTTCCTTCTTTAACACTTTGACCATCGCTGTACTATTAAATTTGTAGTTTGTATGTCTCAATAACTGTAATATGTCGCCTTAGAAAAACGCATATAAAGCGAAATCTGTCATAGTTGAAAATACTTCACATTATCACCCTATTAACGAAATTAAATGTTGGTTGAAATAGTTTAAAATTCAATCTGTTTTCAACATGCAAATGAAGAACATGAGAAACGTAGTTAATTTTGTTCTTTTCGCTTTTAAGAACAATTTTTATGCAATTCACTTGGGAAGACAATCTAGGGCACAGTGTAATATAATAGTTAAAAACACGTCATATTAATGTCCTATCAACAAAATCAAACTTTTTTGGAATATAATAGGTTGGAATTCAACGTGTTTTTAACATACAAAAGAGAACACAAAATAATTGTTAATGGCATTCAATTAGCTTTTAATTCCATTAAATTAAAAAGCATCCCATAAAACAAAATCTATACCATAGTTGAAAATAACAGTTGACTCCACGTTGAATTAACATCTCTTCAACATTATCAAGTCTATGCTGAAATGTGATTTAAAATTTAACGTATTTTTTTCATCCGATAACGTTTAATCAACGAACTAAACCAAAAATCAACGGTTAAAACACGTTTGTATGTTACTGGGGTTGTCAGCACCATCGTGTATCAACAAGAGCTCAAAAACTATTTCCTGAAGAACATTGAAATAGAGCATTGATATGTTACAGTTGGTGAAACAGTAGTGTACGGGAATTGGTATCAGGCATAACATCAAAATTCTATTTGTTGTAATTCTCTAAACCTTTTGTATGAAATACATTTTAATAGATTATATCGTTTGGAGCAAACCTCAACGAAAATAGTCTAAACTCTAATTCTAAACTATAGCTCACGCAGAATTTATCAACTTGGGTTGTATACGATAGTTGATACACATTACGTAATATATGACCCGAACATCTCTAAACTAACCCTTCTCTTTCATTAACGTTTCAAAAAGACCCCCTTCTACTTATTCTCAGCATACCGTACTATTGTTTCTCCGACTGCAATATTCCACTTGTACATATACTCTATTGTGATATACATCTTCTGCATGCCATAGTTGTTTAGTTATTGCTGATGGACGAGGTTACTGACGTAATACTGGTTTTACTGCCATGAGCTATCTATCGTAACTGGCAAACCGGAAGAAATAACACAAAATGTTTCCTCTAACACGTTTTCAGTTTTCAGTAAAGGTTCGAATTATGTGAAAATATAACCCACTTTCCACTCATTTTTTAAAGTTGATCCCCTGTAGTTATTTCGTGGACATCACTGGTTACTCCAGTATCATATTTAGCATGTACAGTTTTCCTACCTCATTTTTTGTTTGAAAGTTCTATCTCAAATACTTTCCGAGTTATATATAAGCTTTGTAAGGACTGAATCCCAATATGTACGTAATGTAGGTTCGTCAGGCACCTTTGTGATCTCATCACTAGAACGACTTCCAATTCGGGACTAAGATTTGGCAACACTTAGATTTCCTGTGTTGCACTTTTATTTGACCTTGGTTTAATACCCGAACTTCACTGTCACATACGGAAGGTTCCCTTGTGACTATTTATAATCTATACTTAGTGCAAATATACGTAATCACGATTTAATACGGACAACTCGCGCGCATATGACAAAAATATTCCTTCATTATTATTGACTTCTTTTTCTTAACATTTCATAATTTTCAATGTAATATCTATTATTATTAATCTTAATTATCGATTGCATTAGAAGTGTCTGAGAGACGTTAATTTTCGCACTTAGTTGATTCCAATTGCCACGTTTACCGAACAAAAATTGTCATAGCAGACACTAAGCGGACTTGATCGAAACAACAAGAACAAAATTATAATTACTTTAGCCAGATTCCTTAATTATACTATTTGCCAACATTATTGAATCTTACTGCGCTCTCTTCACACATATTATTAATACTGAAAAGTAATCACAATCAATTTTCAATGAATTCACGTAATATAATAATATTTTTCGTAGAACCCCAAATTAACAGTTATCGTCAATAATTCTGGAAAAACAGAGAAATATTCCTTTTTACGTTAAGTTGAAAGCTCTCAGGTTTAATATGCTTTGCGCACATGCGCAGTAAGAGAAAATGGTTCCTTATCATCATCATGTGTCAAATGGTGGTTAGGTGTTTACTGATACTGTGTAAGATAAGTAGAAGAGGAAACAACAGCATTCAGCAATAGAAATATTATGTTCCCTTATTGCACGTAGTTGCAACTGTGATCCTTAGATGGCAGACCCAACTGCGGGCCTGCTAGGGTAACCTCGTATATACTGGGTATTCTATAGACGGTCTACCATAAACATGGGTAGGATGGAAAGAAAATCGAGTTGCGAGTTCTGGGTCTATATTAATTTAGTCTTTGTACTTAATTAGATCACAATATTCCTAGAGCAGATAAAACTCTATGACAATATCGAGTCTTTTCGTATTTTGAATGTTCGAAGGGGGGGGGGG
>JAGDQP010015108.1:0-10043 GCA_022664845.1 Lepisma saccharinum | reverse complement strand
AAAAAAAAAAAAAGAATACCATCAATGTTCTGTAACTCGTTGTACGCACACCTGTACAGTAAATAAGCTTCCATCGGATGAAAATCTGAAAATATTATGGTCACAAACCAGCCGCTGCCTCTCAACCAGTTGTTGAAACCCCTACTGAAAGAAGCCACCGGTTTTGGAGACAAAGAACTAGGTCACTGTTCGTCGCACTCTATTCTCGTTTTGCAGTGTTTTCACGGAAAGGTGGTTTTGCAGTCTGCGAGAAACAGTAAGATCTGATGAAAATCAGTGAGATCTGTTGGTGCAAGATCTGATGAAAATGCCGAGTCGGGGAGTTTTTTCCAACCACATTCCTCGATCTAAGCACACATCCTTCTTGCCGTGAGTAGGTGCGCGTTATCACCGTGGATGATCACACCCTTGCGATTAACAAGAGCAGGACGTTTCTCCAACAATGTAGTCCGTAGACGTTCAAGCTGCTGACAGTAGACATTGATCGTCTGGTTACCTGGCAAGAGATCAAAATGAATTATCCCACGGATATCCCACCAAACACTCAACATCACTTTGCAGGGATGAAGATCCTGTTTTGCCACAATTCCTACGGTCTCTTTTTAGGTATCCACTGCCGTTTGCGTGTAATGTTATGGTAGAGGACCCACTTTTCATTCACTGTCACCACTCTGGCCAGAAATGGCTCACGTCTGTGATGGGTGAGTAGGGAACTGCAGATATCAACTCGCTGCTGCTTCTGTTGAGGCGTTAATGCAAGGAGTAGCCATTTTCCAAGTTTCTGCAGATGACAATGAATGGTCGAATGGGTGACATGGAGTTCACCGGCCAGTTCTTCAAAAGTTTGTATTGGATTTGCCTCCACCGCTGCTCGCAAGGCATCGTTGTCGAGCTGCATCAGACTCCATTCTCGTGGTTTATCGTGAGGCTGGTGTCCCCAGACCGTAACCGGTGGAACCACCTCTGGCACTTTCACACATCCACAGCACCCTGACAATATACGGCCTTGATGTTTCGTGCCGCTGCGCTGGCTGGATATCCCTCGTGAAATTCATACAGCATGACAGGCCGTATGTGGTCCTCCGATACTGCCGTTATCACACACAAGTCAAACTTCCGACACGTAGAGTAAACCGTTCTCCTTCTACACACAGTTGCACAATCAAGTGCCTATATGACTCAGCTATGGCAAGTGCCTTCTAGTTTACTATTCGCTCGTCAGATGGTGTCATTGAAGCCGTCATCGCAATACGACATTACTTATGGGATAACCCATTTGTAAAAATTGTCAGTAACGTTCTGAAAAGAATGCCCAATGTGGACCCAGCAAAATTGTGCTCTTATGGTTCCACTGGACGTCCTATGGACATAAAATGAGAGGTCCATTGGACGTACGTGCACATGTTACAGCCCATCCGTTAAAACCCGTACTTGTCCATAATCGTACCTTATATGGACATCTACTGGACATCTATGGACATCTTATATGGACATAACCATCGAGTCTACTTTGGAAGTCCAAAGGACTTCCCTTGCCTTCTCCATTGGACGTACTCCTCCTGTGGACACAAAATGAATGGTATTACTACATCCAATGATGTCCATAGGATGTACTTGTGCAATGTGGGGGTAGATAGATATCAAATTGCAATTCACAAATGGAAAAATAAATATGAAATGACATAATGAAATTAAGATAAGTACCATGCAGGGATTACAATAGAGCATGGCTGGGAGGGAGATATTTGTGACTAATCAAAGTCAAATATTCGGCTGCACTTCGGATACTCTCCCTGTTCATTAAAATAGTGAGGGTTAAGCTAAGTAGTCTTCGGTTAGGTAAATCAGTGCTCGAAGTGTGTTGGGAAGATGTAAGGGAGCGCTTGAAGATGTGAGCTAGAAAAGTAAGTGTAAGCTTGCACCTAGTAGTGGCGATTGCCTATTGTAAGTAAAGGCAACGAGTTCCCATTGATAAAAAGGCAGGGGTACGCCAAATCCAAAATAAAATGGGTAAGGACACGGCGTGCTCCCTCGTGCCCCCCCACCACCACCACCCACCCACACACACTTTGAGCACTGAGGTAAGTAAACTTAAATGAATTACTTTAGGTCATCTTTAATAAGATACAATGGTTTGATTAATTCAAAACCTGATCCCAAATTATTATTCCATCGAAGGTGTTTCCTCATCTTGGGACGTATCTAAAGTGGATGCAAATATTATATTTTATCGTACAACGCGCTATGATTGAACTTTAGACAGTATCTCTACCAGATCGTTTAACTACTGGTGATAGCATATACCTTTAAGGTTAGAATACCTTAAAGTAGTTGTTTTAAGATTATATGCATCAGTGGCGACGTAAGCGGGGGGCCAGCGGTTCCTCCGCCCGAGTACCCACTTCCCGAGGGGTCGCGCCGACACAAATAGCGACACAATAATCGCTTGATACCGAGCCGCCATAGCTCAGTGTTAGAGCGTTGGTGTAGAAGTCGGGAGGTCCTGGGTTCGATCCCAGCCGCCGACCATCCTGACTGAGGTTTTTCCATGTTTTATCCTGTCATACCAGGCAAATGCCGGGATGTCACCTTCAAAATTGGGCCTGGCCTACACCTTCCCGAATCCTTTCCGCTCCCTGAGCCTCAGATGCCTAAAGGTCATAAATGAAGTTTAAATTCAAATAATCGCTTGATAAAATTAATCTTTGGAGCACGTCGATGATGGTCGGTGGCGTAATAGCCTTTCCGTCTCAGGACTCTTACTTGCGTGCTTGACTAATGACTCATAATCATGACTCTCCGCAATTTGAATAACCATTCTCATGTACTTATAGGTTACGGCGAATGGCACGAAGATATCTGTCATGACCGTAACCTACGAGAAAGGTTACGTCATGGCACGTAAGCCACCATGCGGCCACCAGTTTTCCCGTGGAGTTCGCAATAACGAAAAATAAGATATTCCGGCCAAAACTAGTAGTGTGCGCTTATGATTATGCTCGCTAACGGGCATCAATCAAGTTCACTTCCCCGGGTTGGTCCCAGATTGCCTTACGCCGCTACTGATATACAAAATAGTAATCATCCCAATTAGGTTGCACTTTTGAAATTAGAAACTTTCCTGATTTATTCAGAATTAACAATATATGAATTACTGCTATATTAGAATAGTTCTAAAGTACGGTGTAAGATAAGTAAATGGGGAAAGGACACTAGTCAGGAATAGTAAAAATATGAACCCTAGAATACGTGGTGAAATATACCGCATGTCCTTTATCAACGTTAAACATCAGATTATATTAACAGTTTGCAACACCACGTTCGGTGCTTCACATATTATTTATCATCACAAGAGGATACCATATATCCAGTAAACTAACGCAACGCAATGACAATTGAAAGAATTTAACCCCTAGATTACTAAACTGGTCTATACCAAACGTTATTACTAAAACGTAGACTGACAGACTAATTTAGAAAAAAAAATATACAAATAATAGCTTATTTTAATTAATTTAACGTATGTTATGAACTTAAAAAAGAACATTTAAAGAGTTTTCAATGGCATATCTAGTTTACTTGGCACTCACAGCAGGTACTAGCTTGATGGTCCCAACACATGGCTTTAGTATTAGTCGCGTAGTCTGTCAGACGACGTATTCGACCTCTATACTGCGTAAGCAAAGTTGGAAGTAATGCTAACACTAAACCGTAGTCTACTACACCGACTAGACGACGTGAATTAAAATGACACTGAAAGAAAGAGACTAGGAAGGCAACGGCCCTTCACGTTCATTGCCTATTCACGCACTGAAGGTACACGGAGTATGAGATGCGCGGAGCTAGCGGAAGGGGGTGGGGGAAGATTTCAGCAATTGTCGCGTAGTCTGTCAGACTAAGGTTTAGTAATCTAGGGTTAGCAATATACGAAATTGGAACCTGACAACTCAATGGGATATTTTCTATCTCCTAATATTCACCGGATTGCTACAAATTACCTTAAACTAAATTTTATTTTAATGCGTTGTTTCTGTTTTATGGGAAAATATTCATCATATTTACCATTGACAGTTGTAGAATTTGGGCTCCAAATTGAGAATCTTGTATCATCTTGTATCTCGAAAAGGAAGCGGGATCGGCCACATACATACATTAACTTTTTTCATTGTTTTGGTGTAGTTAATTCGTCTGTAAAGTTTGTCCCACTTTAGATCATCCCAATTAGGTTGCACTTTGGAAACTTTTTCGATGCATTCAGAACTGACAGAACATGTGTGTTACTGATTCATTAGAACACTTCTAAGTATAAGCAAAAGTTTATATATGGTTTCTGTCAGGCTTTCATTTTATGGCCCGGATCTCCCAGTTTAATGTGTCGGCTCATTGATGTAATAAGTTATAGTGATGGGTGATTTACTGGCAGATATAAGGTTAGTTCCAGTTTACTGTTCAATTCCGCAGAAAGCTCCTTTATTGTCCACTATACAATTCTTTATTGTATTAGCCTACTTTTCCTTATTGCTTTCTTAATAGTTGGTTATGTTAGTGTAAGGTAAGATTAAGTCAAATCATGTTATACAGGGTAGAACGCAAAGTCTATTCATTGCGTAATTTCAAACAATCTTTATTATATTTTACCATGACACATCTTGAAAGTATATAAATCATTCAAATTCACCACGAGATTATTGTGTAAAATATTTTTCTTCATAGAAACAGAGGTCACCCTATAGTACTATAATTAAAATTCTCGACATGAATTTAATCATTAACCTAACAACTTCTTTTATCTTCAACAAAGTATGCATAATGTAAAATAGACGTAGATCAATCTGTAGAGTTTGCCTTGTAATCGGGAAGACCTGGGTTTGATTCCCGGTACCGGCTATCCTGACTGAGCATTCCCTAGGCCATTCCACGCAAATACTGAAATGGTACCTTGAATAAAGCCAGGGCCAATTCTTTCCAAAATCTTTTTTCCTTGTTATTGTTATCAAATATATCCAGTTTAAAATAACTGAAATTTCCCTGTATCTGGATATTGTTAAATAAATAGTTAATATTTCGATTAAGGTGATGGAAAACTAAAATTGTAGCTTTCCGCCGAATAACGCTGTATGGCACATTGCAGCAGATAACTTGACTTCGCTGTCGTCCGCTTTCTTGCTTGCACATACAGCGTTGTTCCGCTCAAAGATCAGTTTGCCAGCTTACTAGCATGGGCGGATTTAGGGGAGAGACCCTAGGGGAGGGGGTGCACGAGAGAGTTCTTGGAAGGGGCAATCACTTTAAAAGCTATCGTTTAAAATGAAACATTTAAAGTCATTCTGAAATGGCTGGGGGCAATGCCCCCCATAAATCCGCTCATGCATACTAGTGTCATCCATCTCTTGACCAATGGCGAAACGAGCCTTTCGGTATGTGTCAGTCATTTTCCGTACAGAATGATTCAACTGGTAACTAAGCACATTCCACAATGTAACATGCAACATTATTCGGTTGAATGCTTCAATTCTCGACTTACTTGTTAGCGGAAGGATACACTACACAAATAATTTTCGGGTACACTTTACTCTGTGGTTCACAAAATATAACAAAGTTTCGAGGCATGCAAGTGAAAGAGCGAAACGCACTTTGGATTATTTGCCTGCTTCCAGGTTGGGGCGAGCATATGGAGTCAGCGTTAAACGTCATGTGCATCACGTATAATGAAGAAAAGCATCTCATCAAACTTTAACTAAACCGTCTTCGATTTTTCGACATTATGTTTGAGATTTTTGTAGCAAACATATAATTCATAAATCATAATAAAATTCCTCCGCATTCTGCCCTGTTTGTTGTGTTGATCAACTCAAATGCATATTTAACGAAATAATAATGATACATGGCGTCGCTTTGGATTACTGACTGTTAGGTATTTATAGAATGAAGAACGTCGCGTTATGCAGACTATGCCCCGGATTAGAAATCACAATGCTTAGTACATTGCTTCGGACCACCGAAGTACTAAAGACGTTAACCCCAGTCAAAGATGACTGTCACGAATAGAAGTTAGGCTAACCCAACCTAACATAACCTTCAATCTTTTGAAAGGTCCAGGGGAGTTTTTAAACAGTAGCGTTCTTTTTAGTTTTTGCAATTTGGAATTAGGATTTACTTTAGATTACGTCGAGCGTGACTTCGCCAAACGAAATAATTCACAGGCTCATGAATCGGAATCGTGGTAATGCTATATCACAGTGACATGTTTATTTACATATTACCATTAATATTTTGCTACAAAAGACACGGTATGTCGAGTGAGCGATAGCGTAACCAAGACGGGTTAGAAAAGCTCAGGTTATTTTTTATAATACACGGTGCACATCACGTTTAACCTGACACTACCTGTGACTGCTCTATTTCTGCTTATAAATGGAACGTCCGACGTATATTAAAGAAAAGTATGGAATTATGTAACATTTTCCATTTATTCTATATTATCCTTTCCCAAGTGCAAGATAATATTTTGTATATAGACGACATGTCTTGAGTGTACACTAAACCAGCCATAATTTTTTAACTAAATTAAATTAAACTCGTTCTCTTCTACTAGAAAAATAAAAAAAATGAAAATGAAAAAAATGAAGGCAATAAACGGTGTTCCATTCATGAATGTTAAAATTTTAACAGGAAATTTTGTACATGGAATGGGAATGCATGAAAAATTCTTGTCAATAAGAAAAACATGCCAAAACATATTTCAGGATCTAAAATAAATGGTCTTCTAACGTGTACAAAAAGATACAAAAATAAATTATTCACTACTTTAAAAAAAGAAGTTTTATTGTAAATAAGTTATATTCCCAAATTCGTGATGTATACATCACATTACAGCACAGAATTACTATTGAGCCAAGACCCCCTTTTGTAAGTAGTTTATTTAATTATACTCAAGGTATGTAAATAACAGGTAAAGCATTTACATTGGTTCAATGGTGTGTGACGCAACTGGCAGATACTGTCGTGAAGCAAAGAGATCCGTTTAGAGAAATATGTCTGTATTCTAGCATTGGAAATCGCCAGCTAGGTAACGACAACAACAGCCAATCAGGGCAAGTCATGCTATTACAGTGTCTCTCGCGACAGGGAAATTAGCCTAGACTTCACTAGGCCATGATATATGGTAACATTTGAGATTTGCCTAGCATATAACCGGGAAATTTAAAAATGCTTATCGAATTCGACTTACAAGTTAGAACCAAACCTGTCATGTTTGGTTCAATTCAAACAGTTAATTCAAGCCATTCAACGGTAGTCTTTTTTGCCCTCTTTTATTTTTAAAATAGCATATTCTAACGCAAAGTTAAACAGTAGTGGTGATGTAGCGACCCTCCGCACCATCGGGTGGTCGCATCATATCTTACCCTCTCCCCTTTTCTTTTGAGTGTTTTCTTTTTCTTATTTTCTTGAAGCTCTGTTGGTTCAGAGTCGAAGGCGATATTTATCTTTAGCCGACATCGGCTCAGTTCAAAGGGTTTTTTATTCGTCCACATGTGGATGTCGATCCTATCCTATTATCTCTTTCATTGTTGAAATGGTGGATTTTTATTCTTTATTGTTCTCTCTCTTCTTCTACTACTTAGTTATTCTTAGAGTATTTTATTGTCTTATAGTTTTCATTAAATTTTCTTTCGTTTAAATCTTCATAAACAATATTTAAGCTTTGATTGTTGATTTTATTTCGCTGTGCTGGTTAGGATGTTGTACCATGCCCCCTTCCTCTTTTCGTTTCCGGTTAGATTCTTGCCTCTGATTGGCTAGTTGCCGATAGAGACAGTTCAATATGGACGACATATACTAAAGGCTGCATAATAACGGCTGCGTCCGAAAATTGCATGTAAAGTCAAATTATGATGCGGGCAAGAATTTTGAAGTTTATAAATAATAAAGCAGACTCCGTATGTGAGAAAAACATACGTATAATAGCTGATTTTGAAATCTTCAGAAAGGAGTAGTTGGAATATATTATATCCTGCAGTTTGGTGTTTCATCCTTCCATATTAAACCAGTATGAGAATGGACGAGTAGCTGCTAATGGTGGTTTGTTTAGTGTTTTTGCAGTGGTTTTGATTTGTGTATATGTGGAGTGTACTGGTTTTTTCCCTCGTTTATTTTTCAAATAAATAATATTCATTGTGGGTCTGAACCCCCTTTCCTGTGTGTGTGAAAGTGATACAGTGTACCTTCAGCATGCCAGTGGTGTGGTTTTGTTTTGGAGATATGTGTGAAGTGGATATGTCCGCTTAATTTGGTTCGCTTCGGAGGTCGGATATCCAGACTACAGGTATATATGGTTAATGGTTCAAAATTCTTCTCTCTCTCTCAGAGATCAAGATCTGATTCACATATATTTAGGTAACGAATTTATAGTGTGATAACCTTGTTTTGAAGTTATAGAAATTATCACCTTGCACTTTGTATAATGTTACGTTTTAAAATGCACGTCCCATTTTTTCCTTCAGCATTTTTGTTTGTTCGTTTGGGAATTGGTGTAGCTTAATTTGCACGGAAATTTCGATAGTAATGTTCGTTATACTTGACGGCAAAATTAAACGTAACGCAATGTTTTATTTCATGTACAAAGTTCAAAACACATTCGTTACTTTCGATAACTGTACGCTAGACTAAGCGAATAGAACTGTGTACTTATAAATTTACCTAACCTAAACTATTGTCCTCATGTTGTTTTTATGAAACTAGCGATTAAGCTGTGTTGTTGGAAAATGTAAATACTTACTTAATTTTGACAAACAATTTGTGTTATTAAAACTAAATTCTGCTCAGTGAATACAGTTGTATTTGATAATAAGAAATGTTACGTTTTTGTGATAGTAGAAATTTCGTTTAACTGGGCCATAGTGTAGATTACCTGACCTAATTTCTGGGAAACGTAATATCTTAATCTTTTCGGAGAATAATGTGTGTGAAATTATGGCTCTGCTCAGAGACATACTGTAATCTTTTGATTTATTATTTGTTATGTGAAATTATCAACACCTTTTGGAAACATGTTTTGATGTGCTAAAAATATTCTTTAGGAACTTGTTTATCCCGTCGAAATTCAATGATCAAACTTTTTGCATTGCGTTTGTTTTCCTTAAGTAAAATAAATACCATTTTTACCAGATATTTCTTGTGTGAAGGTTTTTTTTATTCAAATGTAGGTAGTCTACCGACATAGTGATATTGCTGTTTAAAGGTTCTCAACCTTTGGTTATGTCAGTCCGCGGAGTGATATTTTTCCCATGTATATAATAACGTGGTTAAGATGAAGTTAGGTCCGGATGTTATGATCAAAGGCTGAAGTAAATTTTAGAGAATAGTCAAATCAGTTAAGTGTATCTGAATTTCGCGATCAATGCAAACTTGTGTGTGCTGCGTTGAGCCTTGTACATTTTAGTGACTAACCGTGCAGTTGCATATTTGTGTGTGTTGTCTATATTGTACACACCAGCGTCACCTATTTCAGTATACCAAGATTATTTTGATCTTATATATAGTGTATTACCACAAGAAAGAAGCATTCTCCTAATAGGCGATTATGATATTCCTGAGTTGACAGGAACAGATTTTGATTTTCTTAGTTCAACAGCTTGCCATGAATTATATAATTTGATGAACTTTTACAATTTAAAATCTTTCAACAATGTTAAATACAAATATGGTAAAACATTAGATTTAGTGCTTTCTAACTTTCACAGTATTGTTGTAACGCATGAACTTCCTGAGGATGTTCATCATTCTGCTCTATTAGCTGCATTTATGTACACCAAGCGCATAAAAAATAAAGCAAAACCACATACAATTTATTACAACTTTTCAAAAATCAATTACGAACAATTGTATCTCGACATTGCATCAGCTAATTGGGAAAGTATATCGGATAGCTTAATAGTCGATGATGCTATTGATTCTTTCTATAATACATTATGTGCCATTTTCGATAAATGTATTCCACGAAAAAGATTTAAACTAAAGTACCCTATCTGGTTTTCAAATTA
>JAGDQP010015107.1:26820-43537 GCA_022664845.1 Lepisma saccharinum | reverse complement strand
ATAGCAACAAGTATATTGTAGACGGAATGATATGTATCAAAAAACGCTAACGTATCCAAAATTTCCTTTCGTACGTCATCTGCTGAACGGTTGGTACAAGCATGTTCCTCATCAGCATCTTCCACGGGAATACCTGCATAACAATACATGCATGCCACAAAACAGGGAGGCATCCATTTATCAAGGGCCTGTAGAACGCAATTGACACTTACGTGTGTGTTTGAACAAGTACAAGTCGTCATGGTGCTATGGAACTGAGTTCAGTACCTATCGTCGACGTTGCTTTATAGCCATTACCAGCCAATCAACAAGCTCCGTTGCACTTTGTGTTTTAGTATTAACCAATGAGATTACAATAAACATTAATCATTTGCGAACATGTGGTACACTCAGAACTACGTGGTGAACATCATTTGCATACGGCAACTTTGTATTCGTAGCTATCGATTGAAATAGTTACGTCAGCAAACCATGTTGCTAACTCCAACATTTGTCGAACTTTTAATCTTCATCGAAAGTGACAAGCGTCATTGTCTTATGTTGATTAAAAAACTTAATTTTGCTACTATGCACTCATTTTACACAAGTGCTATCCGCTTCCCTGCACGACCAATTACAAATCTATATGCGTGATTCATTACCAAATGCTAAATCCGGATCTGTGCTTATTATAATAAAATTCCATGTCCTGCCAATCCAATGACCAGATTTAAATTCTTATCTGTTTGTAAAATCGACTATTAACTATTCGTATACGTGGTACAATATTACTCTATGCATTTGCCTGTGTATTAAAGACACCCGGCCTATCATTAGCTCATATCTCTGGCATTTATTTTGAATATGTAAATACGGAAATGTCCACTAGTGCTGACTATTAGTGTGTTCAATTGTTTATTCTACCATTACATAGGTGGAGTATTTTGATTAATCAGATACGTCGTTAAACATACCAATGCTGTCGTAGCTTTAGTACAGATGCATAAACCTATTGCCGATGCACAATTCTGGTAATGCCCACTTGTTCATCTACAGAATGATTAATACTCGTAATTTACCTTGGAACTTTTAATTACTCTAATTCAAAAGTAACATTCTCAACCGAGAGATGCTCATGCAGCGTAAACTCTACTAAACCGCATTTCCTATATGTCCGCTATGATTTTCCCTTTTTGCAGTGTACAGAGATCCCATGCTTACACCTAAACCTGCAGTAAAAAAGCACAATACCAATACTCAAGCTTGCTATACCTTGTAACGTATATGACCCATCTACAATGATCCTTCACCATGTTGGACACATGTAGCCAGCACGTCGAATACGGCCATATTCCCTTAAGGAGGGTTTATTTTTTATTTCTATATACATTCTTGCCTAACATATTAAACTTGCTTCGTAAACACAAAAGATACAAGCATTGGCGTATTCGTTTCCCTTGTGTCAGTTTCCTATAGCCGACTTGTGAGTTTTTAGCAGGGATTGCCAGCTGACAGTACGCCTAAGAACGTTTATTCTTAGTTATTCAACTATCCATACTTTCATTGTTGCTATCGGTTAATCAACAAGAAAGATACATCCATTGTCTTTCATGCACATTTTAATGTCTGGTGAACAGCTTGGGACGTTTAGCTACGAAGGTTGGACAAAGCGCAGTATGATCGAACACTACTTTTGTGTTTTATTATTCCTATTAGGCTGGTAAGAAATATAATTACACTCCATTCTACAGTCATCCCGTTAACAAGGATTTTATTTTCCTGTAGTGTACATGTCAAATTGCATTATACGCATTGTCCTATATTCTGAGGACTGTGATCGCCCTTTTCTATAAATTTGACATTGGTTATCTACCCGCTCAACCATTGCTACAGCATTCCCCCGCATAATAGCGTATTCAGGAATTTTCAGCATTGCCCGCCAGAGGGTGCTATAACCATCAACAAATTTTATTCATACAGCGAAATAATAGTTTATATTATTGCAAATACTACTTTATATTGGTCAACTGCCATTCACAATTCCGGAAATTGTAACAATTTATCTAAAGACCTATGACCCGTCAGGTACTGTTTAACTAATTATTATTTTATATGTGTAGCGTTGTCAGTGTTTAACGATCATTCACAATCCTGAGTACACCAGCCAATTCCGTACGACCACTAACGTTGGTACTTGTTAACGCTTAGTATGCTATTCTTATAGAGCTAATAATATTCAACACGTTTATTCCATTAAAAGTATTATCCCTCTGCGTGAACTATACTGCTTGTACAACGCCCCCAGTCTACCTTTAGCAAAGCCAATAAATGAGCTGCATCAACCTAATACAGACATACACTGCTCATGTTCCTAGTTGCAATTCTAATTACCTTCCTGTAACGTAATTCCCAACATCAAAAAGATTCCCGGTTCAATGCATGCACAAAAATGTTCAACAACGCATGGCTACATACCCACGGGGACTGGCAAGCATCTTGCATATACACACGATCGCGTTGCTATGCCATGAATAGGCTAAGATCCTCCAGCCAGAACGAACCAACGAACGAAGGCGGAAATTGACGGTCTTGACCGAAATTAATATACTATATATCACTACCAACCACATTATCCCTTCTCTTAACATGTCCGATCATCAATATATATTTATTTTCTTCCTTTTTCGGGTAACATACGTTCATGAACATCATTCATCTTATTCAGGCTTCATTACCTGCTCTGACACATCCCTTGTCACTGGACAGACTGTTACGACCCCTTTATTCTTCAGCCTCAAAGTAACCGCCAATCTCCCATTCTTTATCTTTTTTCTTTTTAGAAAAACTGTCAACTTTAGTGTTGTAGTCTTCTTCCAAAAAATGACAAACGACTGCGCTTCCCCCACTACGTAACACAGTCCTTCACAAAACCATCCATCAACGTATTATCCGTCAGCGCTGTCACCTACTCATACTCTTTTACAAAGCACCCTCCCAAGATCATCAATCTCGCCTTTGTGTACCATAATCCTACATGACAGGTGAACATGGTCGTTTCCCGAACAATAGAGGCGGTAGTACAAAGGGCACCCATAAGGTAGCTCGCATACTACTGTGGTCACAATGAAGGAATAAAAAGTAAAGTAATACCTGACTTATCAATGACGCGGCCTACGTGAATGATACGGCACAATTCCGGAAAAGCGATATAAAAGAAAATAAATAAAGAATGACAACTCATTACTCGCGTGAAGAAAAAGCACTTTGAAAAGAAACATGTAACCAATGAGTAAAAATAAAATTGATGGAAGAGGAAAAGATATTAAAAAAGGTCGAATGAAAACTAACAAAAGAATTTGGGAGCGAAAAAACTAATCCTGGTACCTGCTTTTGTTCGCATCATCCATCCCCTTTTCGTTTCTTTTCCTTTGAACGGACTCAAGAGCTTTGACTCATTCGTTTGCTCTTTAAAGCTCTCTCTCTCTCTCTCTCTCTCTCTCTCTCTCTCTCTCTCAGAGAAAGAATTCTTAACAAAAATTTGAAGAAAGAAACTTTCGCTGTCAAAAGCAATTGAGTTTTCTGTCTTTAATACACAAAATATAAAAATAGTTACAAGTGAAAAGATTTTCTAAAAATAAAACCTTCGTTCTGAAGAACGGTAAATTCCGTCTAAATTCATCATAACAACAGTATCATAGCGTGATCATCATTAACTAGAGTGTACAAAAAATAATACAAAAAGAATGTGTGTCTATTAAAAGGAAAACTAAAAAGGGGGAGTGGGTTATTTAAATAAAATACATATCAAAAGAATAATTAAACATCACGAATATGTATCATTTAGCGCCGTTTAAATAGCATTGTTCCAAAATTAAAGTTACAAATAACACTCTTAAGCTAAATTCATAGCATGCGAGCTGCTAACAAGAGGCAATATGTTAAGAGGCGTAACAAAAAAGCCTAACAAGAGCACTAAATTCGTATATTACTAAATTCTTGGGAATTACAGGTCCCAAGGTATTCAAACAATGTAAACACAATTAATAAATCTGTTCATTGAGTCCATAATCGACAAAATATCCACAGGAAAACAAAGCACAGATTCAGGGAAATGACAACCAATTACACATTCGATCATTCAAATTGCAAAAACAGACCTAAAGCTGAAATGACAATAACAGTAAATACCGTGTACATTATACGGAATACATAATGTTAATTAATGAACATTTATACATACAACTCTAACAAATTACCATAAGCTATAAAAATTAATTTAATCAACAGGTAACAGTGTTCAATGCTCATACTTGCGAAAATAATATTTTCCAGTCAATACAGTGTTTTCATCGGTTCTTTGACAATGCAGTGTTGCGTACGTGTACGTAGGGCGGTTTATTACTAAATTTATTACATTAAATCTAGCGATTTCTTCTTAATGGAGGTTAGTATATAAAATAAATAAAATAAAGTAATCACCTTTCCTACTCAGGTATCGTTCAGAGGTAAACTTTCTTTCTATAATAATATGTAGTGCTTAAGTTGGGCCGGCATTCCGGCAAAAATTCACGAAGGTACAGACGCAATAGTTTCGAAAGTGTTTTCGAAATATAGTTTAACAATAAGTTTAAACTGAACTATTAGTAACATCATGATTTAATTTGATATTGGTTATGCGTGTTTTAGTCATTTAGAGGGGCGGTTCTTTGCCTCCCAGTTCGTGGGAGGGAACAGATTAATAGAAAAATGATGGTAAAATTTGAATCCCTGTGCCCGTCAGTGATTCTAAAAAATGTAGGTACATTATATCGCGTATTTTTCAGAGGCAGTGACGGGCACAGGGATTAATATTTTACCATCATTTTTCTATTAATATGTTCCCTCCCAAGAACTGTGAGGTAAAGAACCTCCCCTTTAAACCAAACCCTGGGTTCGCCACTGCCTCTCAAACATTGTGGGTACAAAATCGGCATATTTGTACCCACTATTAAAAGGTACAGTTTTGCAATGCATTTAAGACTCGACAATGTCTCTATACATGACACATATTTAATTTTAAAATTGAATACAATTTACATCAGTTTAAACTATTATTTACTTACACATTGCATAATAAGTCATTACTCAAATAATCATTGACAACATAATAAACCTTATTTACCAACATACTGAATAGCTCAGATTTAGATTTATTAATATTGTTAATATTCTTCAGGCACTTGGGTAGTTTATTATACAATCTAGTACTCAAAGGTGAAACACTAGAATGAGTAGTTGGAAATTTTGTCTCTCTTCAAATATGTTTCTTTTTGTCGTGTATGATAAGTCTGTATGAATCCGTGCTTTTTGCTTCCATGCAATTTGCAACCATACAGAATTCCATGCTCTTTGCGACTCCAGAGAAAAGAACCATGCGTTTTGCGACCCTTATACTTATTTTAGAATGGGCAACGTCTTGGACAGTTAAATTCATTAATGATATTACATGTTAACTTTTATTCAGCAACATAGCTCGGTCCGTTGGTAGTCTGAGCTTCCGCTAACTTGTGAGTTCCGTAAGCCATAGAGTAAATAAGAACCTAGGTAATTAAGTAGGGTCTAAGTAAGTAAGTAAGTACACACATGTAGAACGAGCAATAAACACAGGAAATACTAAATAAGGATGCAAAATCACGGTCAGAATGAAAAACACGAAAATCTTACCTGATTTTAACTATCCCATCTTCACTCGCTAACGCTCACTCGGCATTAATTGTGTTTGAAGTTGAAAAAGTAATGAATTTCGACGATTCCCAAAATGAACACGGAGTCATCGTGACTCAGGCGGTAGCACGTCTGACTGTGAATCGGGTTCAATACCTTTCTCGCAGTGTTCACATATATGGTGCTCTGAGGTGCACTCAGCCTTCTAGAAAACTGAGTACCAGAGTGTACTTAGTATTCCTGGGCATCTTGGGAGTTAAAGGCCATCGATCGTGGAACTGACCACCCCACCTCACTTCGTACCGTAGGCCGAAAATATGTCACTACCTCCAAATCCCCTATGCGCCGTTCACGACGCATGGACATTGCACAGGGAATACCTTTACCCAAAACGAATTCCTTTGCCTCTTAAATTGCAGTAGCTTGCTCCCAAAATGAAACTCGTAATCTAACTTAATTTCATCTAACCAGAAAAATGCAACAAGCATTTTATATGTATTAAATAACAAGAAAGTAGCAATACTTCTAACAGATTCAACATTTTCACTACAATTTATATGAATTAGTATTCATGGCCGCAAACAGCACGGTCGCCTACCTCCGTGAAGCTGCCCCCCCCCCCCAAGAACAGCACAAACGAATAAAAATAGTGCAAACGTTTGTACCTCGTTTGTGCCTGATTGTGCAACAAAAAGTTTCGTTTGTGCTCCATTCGTCGCAAAATAATGCGGCATTGAATTTAGGGGGGGGGGAGCTTCACACTCAAATTCGCCGAAAATTTGAATTTTGAAATGAAACTAGTGCCAATAGTTTGTGATGGATTGTGGCGTAGAAAGTTTCGTTTGTGCTCAATACATCGCAAAATTATGCGACATTCAATTTTTGGGGGGGCAGCTTCACACCCATATTCGCCGATAATTTGAATTTTGAAATGAAACTAGTGCCAATCGTTGGTGCTTGGTTTGTGCCGTAGAAAGTTTCGTTTCAGCTCAATTCGTAGCAAAATTATGCGACATTCAATTTTGGGGGGGGCAGCTTCACCCTCAAATTCGCCGAAAATTTGAATTTTGAAATGAAATTAGTGCCAATCGTTTGTGCCTCGTTTGTGCCGGATTGTGCCGTAGAAAGTTTCGTTTGTGCTCAATTCATCGCAAAATTATGCGACTTTCAATTTGAGGGGCGGGCAGCATCACACTCATATTCGCCGAAAATTTGAATTTTGAAATGAATCTAGTGCCAATCGTTTGTGCCGGCCTGTGCCGTAGTAAGTTTCGTTTGTGCTCAATTCGAAGCAAAATTATGCGACATTTAATTTTTGAGGGGGCCGTTTCACACTCCTATTACCGAAAAAATTGGAGTTCGAAATGAAACTTGTGCCAATCGTTTGTGCTTCGTTTGTGTCGGATTGTGCCGTAGAAAGTTTCGTTTGTGCTCAATTCGTCGCAAAATTATGCGACATTCAAATTTTTGGCTGCCAGCTTCACACTCATATTCGCCGAAAATTTCAATTTTTGAAATGAAACTAGTGCCAATCGTTTGTGCTGGATTATGCCGTAGAAAGTTTCGTTTGTGCTCAATTCATCGCAAAATTATGCGACATTCAATTTTTTGGGTGCCGGCTTCACACTCATTCATATTCGCCGAAAATTTCAATTTTGAAATGAAACTAGTGCCAATCGTTTGTGCTGGATTGTGCCGTAGAAAGTTTCGTTTGTGCTCAATCCGTCGCAAAATTATGCGACATTCAATTTTTTGGGTGCCAGCTTCACACTCATATTCGCCGAAAATTTCAATTTTCAAATGAAACTAGTGCCAATCGTTGGTGCTTGGTTTCTGCCGGACTGTGACGTACAAAGTTTCGTTCGTGCTCAATTAGTCGCAAAATTATGCGACATTCAATTTGGGGGGGCAGCATCACACTCATATTCGCCGAAAATTTGATTTTCGAAATTAATCTAGTGCTAATCGTTTGTGCCGGGCTCTGCTGTAGTAAGTTTCGTTTGTGCTCAATTCGAAGCAAAATTATGCGACATTCAATTTTTTGGGGGGCAGTTTCACACTCCTATTAGCAAAAAAATTGGATTTCGAAATGAAACTTGTGCCAATCGTTGGTGCTTGGTTTCTGCCGGACTGTGACGTACAAAGTTTCGTTTGTGCTCAATTCATCGCAAAATTATGCGACATTCAATTTTGGCTGGCCAGCTTCACACTCAAATTCGCCGGAAATTTGGATTTCGAAATGAAACTAGTGCCAATCGTTTGTGCTGGATTGTGCCGTAGAAAGTTTCGTTTGTGCTCAATTCGTCGCAAAATTATGCGACATTCAATTTTGGGGGGGGCAGCTTCACACTCAAATTCGCCGAAAAATTGAATTTTGAAATGAAACTAGTGCCAATCGTTTGTGCTTCGTTTGTGCCGGTTGTGCCGCAGAGTTTCGTTTGTGCTCAATTCGTCGCAAGATTGTGCATGAGACGGTCGCACCTGAAACTGAGAATTGCATAATTTTGAGACGGTCGCACCTGAAACTGAGAATTGCATAACTTTGAGACGGTCGCACCTGAAACTGAGAATTGCATAATTTTGAGACTGTCGCAGGTCAAAAAGTCTTTTTATGTAACGTTCAGTACAAACGAAGGATAATCGATTGATGCCAGTTCAAGCTCAGCATTTTAATTTTATCGAGATTCCAAGCGTGAAGCTGTTCCCAAAATTTAATTTCGTATAATTGTGCGACGAAATAATCACGAAACAAGCACAATCGAACGACGCAATTTCAATTTCAAAATTATTGTTTTCTAGATTTCGAGTACGACGCTGACACAACCCTGCTCCAAATAAATTGAAAGTCGCATATTTCAGCGACGAATCGACCACAAATCAAAATTTCTACACCACAATTCAGCACAAGAGATCAAGACAAGTTTCATTTCGAAATACAAATTTTCGGCGAATTCGAGTGTGAAGTTGTACCCCAAAACTTAAATGTCGCATCATCTTGCGACTGATTGAACACATACAGGAACTTTTGTCGCACAATCCGGCACAAACGAAGCACAAATGATTGGCACAAGTTTGGATTCGAAATTCAAATTTTCGGCGAATTTGAGTGTGAAGCTGACCCCCCAAAAAATTGAATGTCGCACAATTTTGCGACGAACTGAGCACAATCGAAACTTTTTGTTCCACAATCCAACACAAACGAACCACAAATGATTGGCACAAGTTTCATTTCGAAATTCAATTTTTTGTTGAATTCCATTGTGAAGCTGGACCCCCAGAATTGAATGTCGCATAATTTTGCGACGAATTGAGCACAAACGAAACTTTCTACGGCACAATCCAGCACAAATGAGGCACAAATGATTGGCACAAGTTTCATTTCGAATTCAAACTTTTCGGCGAATATGAGTGTGAAGCAGCCCCCCAAGAAATTGAATGTCGCATAATTTTGCGACGAATTGAGCACAAACGAAACTTTCTACGGCACAATCCGGTACAAACGATTGGCACTAGTTCCATTTCAAAATTCAAATTTTCGGCGAATTTGAGTGTGAAGCTGGCCCCCCCAAAATTGAATGTAGCATAATTTTGCGACGATTTCAGCACAAACGATTGGCACTAGTTTCATTTCGAAATTCAGATTTTCGGCGAATATGAGTGTGAAGCTGACCCCTCACAAAATTGAATGTCGCATAATTTTGAGACGATTTGAGCACAAACGAAACTTTCTACGGCATAATCCGGCACAAACGATTGGCACAAGTTCCATTTCAAAATTCAAATTTTCGGCGAATTTGAGTGTGAAGCTGGCCCCCACAAAATTGAATGTTGCATAACTTTGCGACGAGTTGAGCACAAACGTAACTTTTTGTTGCACAATCAGGCACAAAGGTTTGCACTAGTTTTGGTCGTTTGTGCCGTTCTTGGGGGGGGGGGGGCAGCTTCACGGAGATTGGTCGCCTGTATTTCGGGCCGCAGAGTGTTCGGGTCGGAAAATGCACGCTCGCAAAACGCATGCCACCGTGTGTATATTTGTCGTGTAAGTAAACAAGTTACTATTTTTCTTTGTAAATATTACGCTCTTATTAATATTTAGGCATGGAAGTGTTAGATTTTTTTTATATTTAAACACATCTTTACATGATGACTTCCGGCTTGTGTTAAAAATACTTCTAACAACCTTCTTTGGTACTAAAATGTCATGCACCACAAAATATATATTCCAAAGCTAATAAGAACATAACATTTTGAATAATATAATGAGAGCAGAATTTGTCGACAGATTGTATCTTGTAGTCTATACATGATACCCCATTTTAGCTTTTAGTTTATAGTTACACCTAGCAATTTATTTTTAGAAGTGTATTCTAAACTTGCACTATTACTACTATGGGTGGAAACATAAACGATCGGTGAGAAAGATGAAAATATAGAATGTTTGATTTGTCTACATTTATTATATTCAGACTGTTTAGTGTTTATTGATGCCCATTGTATTAATCTCGCGATCATTGATTTGAAGTTAATTTCTGTCTTGCTTATGAGTGTTTCCTGTTACTAGGATTTACATCATCAACGTACAAAACAACGTTTTCTGAATCTATAATTTGAGATAAATCATTTATATACAACAGAAACCACATTTTTCCTAAGATAGAACCCAGATAAACACCCTTGTTAAGTTCAGCCACTGAGGAATGGAAAGTCATGCTTCTCTCATTAAGAGTCCTAGAGACTTTGTCTTTCCATTACCCAAGTACGATAAAAACCAATCATGATACACCTCTGATTCCATGCTTATATATGCATAGTTTCGTTAATAAAGTTAAGTGATGCACGTTGTCAAATACCTTAGGAAAATCTATAAATAAACCTATAGCATGTTGGCTTTCATTTAAGGTATCTAATACTTTTTTGTGAAGTCAAACAGTACAGTACCGATAGATTGTTTCTTCTGAAACCCATATTGGCAGAGGGGAATCACTTTTGTGCAGACAGAAAGTTATTTAAACGTCCCAACATTGCGTATTCAAATATTTTAGAAAATATTGATAAAATAGAAATATGACGGTAATTCTACATATCTGTAACGCTTCCTTTCTTGTGCAAAGGGATAACCTTTCTTGTGCAAAGGGATAAAGCTTGGTAATTTTTAGACTGCTTAAAAAAACAGACTCAAAAGAGCTATTTATAAGATAGTAAAGTTGGTTTCCCATTAAATGTATACAAATAACAGTAGACGGAATTTCATCCAGACCTGATGAATTTTTATTTGACAGCTCCTTGGAGTTAGAAACATACTTTGTTTGGCTTATTTTGATACCTTGTGTGAAAGCGGCACAGCTCTTATTGAATTTGGTACTATATCGAAAAATTGCAGCATTTGGAATGAAACTTTCTTCATTTTCTACAAATTACTAGAAGATTATATCGGTTAATAAAAAAACTTATTACGTTTAGTTCAAATAAAAAGATTAAGCACATTCAAGTGAGGAACGAATCACTACATTCGGTTTAGAAGTGCTTTCGAAAATAGCAAATTTTTATGAAAATTGTATTTTTTTAAAAGCAAAAATACTGTTAAAGCTTACATAAAGACGTATTGAGAAACAAGGGAACGTTATCTCAACTATGATGTGACCGTGGCAAATCTATTGCTTTTTGCAGTGACAGAATGAATTTCAACGGTGGTTTCTGATCATAGCATTACCTCACCAAACACAAGTTGGTCACGAATAATTTCAATCGGTTTGTGCTGCACAATGTCAGTCAATAACTTTTCGTTTGAGCTCATTGATATATCACTGAATATATCACTGAAGACTCATAGCGTAAGTCATGAATTGCATACTGGCCTACTATTTCATTAACTCTTTTATCGTATCCCTACTGTGTTAAAACTTACTCTTGAGATCTCCGTACGATAATTCAGCCACTGATTGCGAATAACATGCATCATTTACTACTTCACACGCATTCAATAAAAATTTGACAATAACAAACAAGTATGTCTATCTTCAGTAATGCAAGCCTTACATAATAACTCGAAGTGTTATATGTAGCTTAGGGTATTTCTTGCAACACGTCAAATGGTTAAAAGCTAACATTAAACACATTCATTCTTCTATAGCCCACGGAACTGTGGTAGAATATGTTGGTGTTAACGACTTGCTTTACTTCTAAATACAGACAAATTCGACTCGATTAGGTCATTCTATACGTATATCTATATATATCTATATATATATATATATATATATATATATATATATATATATATGATGCGATCAGTGTATTTTATTCTACTACAAGGAAAAATAAATTAGGTAGGCTGACTGAGATCAATGTTATATTATCATCTGACTGAGATCAATGTTTTATTATCATACTAACACAATTAGGTTGACTTCGCTGAACATGCTTATTCTACTCACATATATGATATTTATTCCTTGTCGTTTCTAACAACCAACTAGGATCACATGTGCATTTGGGAACGTAAAAGTTCTACTAAAGAAGGCTGTTAGTGTTAGGTTAAGTTTGAATTAGGTTCCGTGAGTGTGAGGAGTATCTCAAATCTATCCCACTACACACAATATCTTATGGATATTAATACGAATTCTTCCACAGCAAACATAACTAGAGACAACATATTACTTATTTATTCTGTAAGTAATCCACATAGATTCCATGAACTAGGATTCAAGTCTTTCTGACATTTTAGTTATATCATATAACTGATGACTTCTTGGTATACAAAAATCATATTATGTATTTCCTGATTTGTTTTTGGATATTCAACTAAACACAACACGCTAAAGATATTTCAATACATAAACAAACATATGTACAAACTTCGATTCAACATGCTAGCAATAATAGTTATTAGTTTTTATATCTCAAAACAAGTTATTATTCATTTTTACTTCATTTAACATTCTATCAAATGCCAATACTTCCTTCGTGTCATAATATTGTACATATATCATTTCAAGCACAAAAAGCACCGTTCTTGCAACAGAGATCTGATCTATAAAGTAATCAACTCGTTTGACTAATATTGCTATCCTCCTGGGTTTCTGGAGGACGCTAGCCTTATCTAGCATCAAATAGGATGAGGGAAAATAGCGTAGCTCGAATTAATGAGAATACTAGAGGCCAGATATAATGGCAGGCAGTAGAGACTTAATTAATGCCATCATATCTGGGTCAGGCTGTTGATTATTGGATAGGCTCATACATGAAGTCTTGAGAGTTCATGGATGAGGGATCCAAGGATCAATCCTGACTAAGAGAGTTTCTAGGTTGATCTGGAAATCATATGGAAAGACAATGATTCAAAATTAACATAACATAACATCGATTAACAAGTTCAGCCTTAACCAAATACGCGATGACTTCAACAGTCAATGTCTAACATTGTATGCTTCTCACAGTTGGACAGAGAGAACTAGGAAAGACCCAGAACTAAGCAATTAACTGAATATGAAGGTTCTACTTATATACTGGAGTCCAGGTGAACAGAAGATCGTGCTAGAGACTCAGACGTAGCAACTCTGAGGATCTCTGAATAGCACTGAGCCCTGAGCCACCCAATTTGGGAAGTTATTTAATCTTTATTGTTTACATTCTGGAATGCACAATTTAGCAGTCCTGGTGACACAGTTATTATGGTTATATAACGTGGTGTTATGTGGCCTGATTATATAATTGCCTTCATAGTCAGCAACTACCTTTTCCCTGGTCCTTACCTAAGGCATACTTTCTTATATTTCATTCAGGGCTAGCCGTTGTCAATCGTTTAGAGGAATGACATTTATTCATGAATATGAAATTGTTTACATTATACATTGGAGTTGTTATTCTCTTACATCATAAGTTACTGAACTTATATTTACTTCTTGATATATCTTCCTTTGAACAATGAAAATGAATAAAATATATGTTTTAAATATCGTTTCCCATCTGCATGGTTTGTAATATATACTTTTAATGTCTTCCTAACTTCAGTTCACTGACAAACCAAAGAATTAATATTTCCAACAATCTAAATAAATAACTAGTGTTTCACGCCAGGCGAGGCGAGAGTGATTTTATTTCTCGCTCTCGGAGCTGCGAGAAAGAGCTATATTCTTGCCTCGCGTTCCTTTCGCATTCTTATTAGAGATGGGCAAAAAATGACAAAATAGTTATTAGATAACAGCTGATTTGGCTAAATTGTTATAAATGTTAAGGCTTTTGAAAAATAGTAGTTATTTATAGTAGTTTCGATAATAACAGCCGAAATTGTTTGTTAGCTTGACTGCCAAGCCTAATAGTATTGTTTCAACCATCGATAAGAGCTAGGTCTGCAGCTGTTACTTGTTATTTTTATTATTCCTTTTTGAGCAACAGTGCGCAGAGGGCATAGAGAAGTTGCCACATCGGTGGGGCAAGTGTGTAGTTCTTAATGGAGTCTATGTTGAGAAAGTGGATGTGTCTGCCGAGGCAGAAAATTTCTTATAAGTGTAAACCAATATGGAACGCCCCTCGTAAAAAATTTGGATTATTAATGAACATAAATCTAAACCGGAATCCTCATGTAGCTAACGTATGCTCACGTGCACTAAATAACTTAAGATGATCCTAGATCACGTGACTTGCTACGGCAAAAAAAATTGTATCTAGTACAGACACTAATTATACCATTGTTTGATTACGGTGATGCTATATTGCTATATGGCTCCTTCCTTCAAATTAACAAAGTCAGAGCCGTCCAAAATTCCTGCATTCGTTTTCCTTTCAACATTCGTAGATTCGATCATATTCTCACTATATTAAAGGAGAATAATATTTTGACAGTGTGTCGAACTTTCGTTTCTGCTGCACAATTTACAACATTATTCACAAGAAATCACCCGTTTATTTACATACAAACTCACGCAAAAAACTCGATTCTTTTCTGTATCAGCTGCGAAAAACAGGAATTCTTTGCCCAATGCAATTACATGTGCATAAACGCTTAGTGAATTTAAAATTGTTTTGTGCACATTTACTTCTATTAGTGAAATGAAACTTCAATATGGTTTTATAGTGTTTTGTAAATATGGCACTTTCCATGTACGTTTCTTTTTGTTTTGTCTTTTCTGTTTGTGTGTGTGTTTTTTTTTTTATTAATACATAAGCATATTATCATTATTTGATATGACAGGGGTTAGGTGGAAGAACAGTTATTAGCTGAACCACGCCTGCTGAAATAAAGGAAATTACAAATAATTGGATCGAATTTGATTTTAATCGATTCTAGGCAACATTATTACTGCATTGACACAATTTGGTTCACGGCAAGCATAGGTGTATGAAAATGTGAGTGGTCAGTATTATGTTCTACAAATTTCATTACTATTGCTCTAACCATTTTCGAGATATTTAATTTAATATTGTATATTGCCCGTTATATCCTACCTGTGAAATTTAAAATTCCAGGACACCTTGCTCCTCTCTCCATGCTCCATGGCACCTTAAGTTTTGGTGATGTACTATCATGGCCAATACATAATGTTTACATGACTTTGTTACATACGATTTTTCTCTAAGCCTAGAAGGTAGGCCACCCAACTAACGTAGAGTGGGCGGTGTGTGATTCTGTGAGTGTGTGAGTGAGCAAGCAACGATTGGAATTTTCTTTCCTTAAACAGAAAGTATTATCACATGTCCTGGGTTCTGGAAAGATATTCATGATCTCTTGTAGTATGTAGCAAATAATAATAAATAAAAAAACTTAAGCAAGTCGCATTTCAAACACCATATTTATTTTAGGTGGGCCATTAGTCGAAGTGTACTGAAAAGTTTAATTCAAATTGTCCAATAGAAAAGATCCTTACCGAACATAGAGATACAAAAATGAACTTTAAAAACTATGGTTGCTAGGTATTTTTTTCTTTCTTAATAAAACCCATAGGACACTAACGTTATGCATGAAAGAGAAGAGGTCTGTTACTACCAGTTCTTAAAAATAGGGCAGGATATTTATGCTTTATAACTTCTGATATTATGTTGTTATTTACGTTATTTTCTGTGTGCGTGTCTATGATATTGTGTGTGCGTGCGTGTGATAAACATCGAAATGAGTATGCTTTCTTCCGAGCGCCGTACCTTATTTGGTAGAACGTTGCTTTCGTATTCGGGAGGTTCTCGGTTCGGTACCAGCGGCTGACTGTCCTGACTTAAATTTCCCAGTGTTTTCCTCAGCCACGCTAGGCATATATCGGGATGGTACTTTCGTGGATAATATGATCTTTGCACGACTTTATTATACACGGTTTTGCTCTAAGCGTAGAAGATAACGTAGAGTAGGCGATGTGTGATTCTGAGAGTGTATGCATGAACAAGCACGGGTTGGAATTTTCTTTTCTTTAAGAGAAAACATTATTAAACGTCCTGGGTTCTGGAAAAATATCTACGATTTCCTGTAGTAGGTATGAAGCAAATATTAAAAGAACTTTAGAGAGTCTCATTTCAAGCATCAAAAGACGAAATTTAATACTAGTTTTACTTTAGGTGAATCACTAGTTCAAATTTACTGAAAAGTGTAATTAAATTGTCCAGTAGAAAAGATACTTACCCAACATGGAGAAACGAAAATGAACATTAAAACCTATGGTTACTAGGTAATTATTTATTTCTTAATGAATCGAGTATTTCATAGAACACTAACGTTATGCACCAAAGACAGGAGAAAACGTCTCCTCTATTCGTACTTAACAAATCGCAAGCAATCAGTTGTCTATAAAGAATACAAATCATATGAATATTCTGCACTCTCAGGAGTTCCTCAAAGTTCGAACCTAGGACCTTTGTTATTCCTCTTATTTGTTAATGACCTTCCTGATTGTGTGTCCGATAATGAAAAATTGTTATTTGCAGATGACTTTAAAATATATACAAAAGTCAACTCTATCGGAGACTGCATAAGACTTCAGCAAAGCTTAGATAATATTGCAAACTGGTGTGCTATTAATCAACTTGGAGTCAACATAAGTAAATGTAAAGTATT
>JAGDQP010015107.1:0-18643 GCA_022664845.1 Lepisma saccharinum | reverse complement strand
AAATTATCAAAATTAGAGGAAAACGTTTACCGTTTTATTACATTAAGGAAAAGACCTAAAAGCTTCGGACTTTTTTGAGAATGGAGTACCATCTTTATATTTTTGCGCTATTCTGCTATTTTTCGCTGTTTCCAAAGACATTCATTACACAATCGATGAGAATTTATATCCTTCATAATTGAATCGACAGAAATCAGAGATTTAGTTTTGCTCGTATTCATGTTGTTAGCCACTTACCTGCCAGATGGCACTATGGTCACTCCTCATCCCACTTTCCTTCACAGCGGGAGCCGGTTCTTTTGAAAACATACTTTAAACTTCTTAACAGAGGCGGGGAGGAAGGGAATCATCGTAAACAAGGGGGAACTCCAAACACGAGCAATGGCAAAATTTATGACTTCTTTAGTTCATGGTTTCTGTTTTAGCAGTCTTTTTGGATCGTTTCTGTGAGAAGGATAGTATTGTGCTGGTAGTGGTAATGCCGACCTTTCGACAAAGATTTGTTAGGGACAAACCAAACAGACATCTTCTTTTATCTATTGCAAGAAGAAAAAGAAACCTTCCTGAAGGACTGAGAATTTACTTGCAAGAGAAAAGTGGTAAATTTATCCGCTAAATATTCCTTGTTTACCTATAAAAAATCATGAATAAAAGAGAGCTCCATCATCCGCTTTTACATATATATATTATTCAGCCGTTTTCTATCCACTGCTCGATGAAGGCTTCCCCCTTTTCTTTCCACATATCTCGGTCTGCTGCTATCCTCATCCATGTAGCTCCTGAAAAACGCTTGCTCTCATCAACCCATCTTGCATTTGGGCGTCGTCTCTGTCGTTTCTTTTCTCTAGAAATCCAATGTAGTACATTTGTCGTCTACCTTCCATCTGTTCGTCTAGCTATGTGACCGGCCCATCTCCACTTCATTTTCTTCATATTCTTGATTACATCCTCTACCTTTGTTTGTGCGCGAATCCATTCATTTGTCTTCCTGACCCTCCTGGTTATTCCTAGCATGCATCTCCATTGCTCTTTGTGTGACTCTCAATCTTTGAGTCGTTTGCGCATTCAATGTCCAAGTTTCACAGCCGTACATCATCACAGGTAAGATTATAAACTTTACGCTTCAGACACATTGGTAGTTTGCTTCTGAAAATAATGTGTAGTCTTCCAAACGAACTCCACTCCATTTTACATCTATTTATTTCATCAGTCAACTTGGCTTTCGATGTCTTGAACTAACCTAGGTAAACATACTCATCAACTATGCCTATTGTCTCTCCGCTAATCTTTATTTCCCTCTTTGCAGCATGTTGATTGTATATGACTTGTTTTACTTAAATTCATTTCAAGGCCTATTTTCGAACTCTCATTACTCCATTCTTCCATTCTGGTTTGTAAAAATATATATATAGCCATTTTCTATCCACTGCTGGATGAAGGTCTCTCCCTTTTCATTCAACATATCTCGGTCTGCTGCTATCCTCGTCCATGTTGCTCCTGAAAACGCTTGATTTCATCTACATCTTGCATTTGGATGTCGTTTCGGTCGTTTCTTTTCTCTGGGACTCTATAGTACATTTGTTGTCCATCTTCCATCTGTTCGTCTAGCTATATGGCAGACTCACAGTACCTGGTCTAGGGTGGTAAAAGGGGGCAAGCGCCACGGGCGACACGTTTAGGGGCCGGTAAACGGCTAAAAATAAACAATAAAAGCTCCTAAAAGAAAGTAAAATCGCATATTAAAGTGAAATTGATCTAAATGTGTTCAAAATTTCAATGCCGACACGCTAAGACATTTTCTATGTTATTCCATACAACCTACCTTCATCTCTAAATTTCAAAACCGTGATTTAGTCAGATAGGCACGTTTACTGCCTTACTAGATTTAGTAATAGCGATGCCACGACAGGCTCCAGAGAAGATAACGAAAGTATACTACGTGATGCAAGACAATGTTGTGGCCCTTGTGTCGGCCAGTCGTGTTCTTTGGCTAAAAAATAATATTGAAAAGGCGGAAAAATTTAACTTTGCCCCCATTGAAAAATTTCTAGATCTGGCACTGTAGGCCCATCTCCACTTCATCTTCTTCGCAGTCTTGATTATATATTCTACCTTTGTTTGTGCGCGAATCCATTAATTTGTATGTATATGTGTGTACGAATTAGTGTATTTACTATTTATACATGTTAGCTCGGTCTCTTCTCGAACCAGTGTTTCTTTCATATTGCTGCCCACTCAGACAGGTTTTCCCAGGGGTTTTCCATACTAATTTCAGGCAATTGCCAGTATGGTACCTTCAAACTAGGACCTGGCTCACTTGCTTCCAACATCCTCTCCCCTACCTACCCTAGTCTGAGCCAAATTTGCCTAAAAGCCATTCAAATTCATATGTAGATGTTGTTTATCAGTGTCGCCACCTAAATATTTCTCAATCAACGGCAGGGGTGTTTGGTTCCCTCGATCTGTCTTTCTCTTATTAGTGGAGAAACATTCGGTAGTAATGCTCAGAGAAATGCTGTTTAATGTATGTAGTAACACACAGAAAATAAAATTTTATAATATTGTAATATACAAATGCACCATACCTTAACAAAATAATGATACCGTATGCTAAGGATGGAAACATTAACAACAATAAAAAAATAATTTATTGAGATTAAAAACAATTTTCAATCCATTATTGACTGAGTGCAGTCTCCATTTCCCGCTACAAATATCGGTCAGCAGTTGCCCTTTCTACATAGCTTCTGAGAAAAAAAACTTGATTTCATTTTTCCATTTTGGCTATCTTCTAGGTAGTTTATTTCCTCTGGGAATCCAATATAGAACACTCATCATTCACCTTCCATCTGTTTGTCTAGCTATGGGATCCACCTCACTTCATTTTCTTCGCAGTCATAAACATATCTTCTAACTTCGACATCTTTATAGAGTTTTCTTTCTGTTCCTCCTAGTTATTCCTAACATGCATATCTCCACTGCTCTTTGCTTAACTATTAATTTCTTACTTGTTTGCACATTCAACGTTCACATTTCACAGCCATACGTCACAGGTTAGACATACCAATTATACACTTGAATTACTTGATATTTGAGACACGCTTGTAATTTACGTTTTAAAATAAAGTCAAAGCTTCAAATGAACTTCATAACATTTTAATTTAATTTGTTTCCGCGGAATTTCAAGGAAGATATAAGGAAGAAGTGTCCTGAGAATGGAGGAGACTACACAGTGAAGAACTCCACAGGCTGTACGATTCACTCAGTATTGTATAGTATTATAAGAATAATGAAATTATGACAGCCAAGATGGGCAGGCCATGTTGCTTGATGTGGGAAAACTAGTATTATATTCCATCTTGGTTGGGAGGCCAGAGGAAATAAAGGTTGTTATGAGCACCGAGTTGCCGTTGGGACGTTAATAGTAAAAGGAATCTTCGAGAGGTGTATGTAATGTAATCTTACTTGATCTTTTCCATGATAGTATTCAATGGAGAATGTTTGTTTCTGGGGCTATCAACTTACGAGCTCCGTAAGCCATACAGTTAGTTAGATCATTGAGAAACCGGGCAAATACCGGGATGCTACCTTCAACTTGTTACCAAATCTTTTTTACCAGGAGGATAATAACGTTAAAAATGGAGGCCAACTGGGGATTTTTTTCTTACAATGGAGGACAACTAAGCTAGGATTGGTAGACAGCTATGGTTACTGTTCATTTAGAATCCGATAAAGAAACAGTGACGTACAGAAGAATTTATTACTTTCGAATTTCAGTCTTTACAGGGTAAGTGACACAAAGTTTTACATTTTTATTGTATCTTCCTATCAAGTAATAAATAGCATTTAATGAAAATGGAAAGTGGTTACCAAATGATGAACCATTTGCCTCATATTTCGGTAACTACCATTTCATTAAAATTAAGAATTTGGATTTCAGGACTCAGGAGTACGAATTATGTCCAATTCGGAACTTTTTAACTTGGTCACTAGAGAATGGAAAACATTTCAAGATATTTTAAAAAAGAGGGAGGACAGGAGGACAAGATGAAAAGGAGGACGTCTGGTAACTTAACTTAGGCCCTGGCCGACATTTTCCTGCATCCTTTCCCCTTCCCTTCCCAGCCTACGCCTTATGGATACCTAAAGGCCATAAATAAAATTCAAATCGAAATACATAGACCCTACATAGACCCAATTAATTAAAATTAGATTAATTTTGCCTAAAATTAATCTAATTTTACAAAGTTTGAATTTCGAACTAAACTACTGTAGTTTGGAGGACCCTACCACTCTGTAACCAGTAATCACATCCCTGTATTGAGACATATACTGTATATTTATGGGAAGAATATATATTTAATTTTCAATACATTAATCACGGAGTCGATCACAACTATTCAATAGCTTACTAAGCATGGAAAGGCATTAATTCTTTTCTAAAACATTGTAAGTAAGTAATGACATCATAATAAATGTCCTGACACAAAATATTTACAATATTTTTTTATATTTTTTATGAGACGTTATCTACTGTACGTCTTATAGAGAGGTAACATACAAAAAATCTGCCTATATTAAGGGCAAGGTACCGAGATAGGAGCTGGAATGTTGGTCAAAGTGTACAAAAGTATTTTTTATGATTCAATCAACAGAAGTCACTTCTGCTTCACTTCGTCCTGGAATGAAGCGCTACCGAGTTGTAGCGTCACCTCCCACACCGCAGTTTGCCAGGAACGTATATAGGGGACCTGGAATCCTCCCCCGTTTCTTTATGCATTTTTTTTTATGAAATAGGCAATATTTTATGATTTTACTAAAAATCTTAATTTCGAGGCCTCCTGGCCATGAATGCTACGGTGTGGTCGGCAGAGGCGGCGTTTGGGGGTGGCAACTGGGGTAACCGCCCCAGGCCCCGCGCTTAGGGAGGCCCCGCGATCCGAGTTGATATTTTTCTTACTCAATGATGTAAACTTTTTTTTTACAAATCAACTTTTATAAAGAAACTAGTTTGTATAGTTTCCATGTGAAATGTAACGTGAAATGGAAATGAATAAAGAAGCACTTGTAATTAGCAATGCAGTTTTTAAAATATATTGTACTTTCTTTAAATAAATTATGTCGGATTTATTTTTTCTTTATAAGAAATCGCTGTTCATTAAAAAAGAGAATATTTAGTAATAAATTTAGGGTTAGGAATGAAAGGAAGAAGTGAGAGGAAGCATTTAGGGGGAAGTTGCTTACTGCTTTATCGGCTTTAGATGTATCATTTCGGCGCTCAGCGATTTTTACTTGTACTTTGGCCCCGCGGGGTCATTATTGCCCTAGGCCCCGCGCTCACCTAACGCCGCCTTTGGTGGTAGGTGACACTACAACTCGGCATTGTTTCATTCCAGGACGAAATTGAACCAGAAGTGACTTTTCTTGATTCAATTTAAAAAATACTGTTTCTGTAAACTTTGAAAAATTTTCCAGCCCCTGCCTCGGTACCTTGCTGTTAATATGGGCAGCTATTATATTACCTCTCTATTGGACGTAGATTCTCTTAGCAAAATTTCAGGCTAGGTTTCGATATGACTTCGTTGACGGTCTCCTTCTGAGTAAGCAACACAGGTGACATACGTATATGTTCGCTTTGCTTGGATAGCAAACTATCATGACGGGCGGCCACTTAAAAGAACAGTTGCTGGTCTATTTGGGGAATAATTACTAGAATGTGGGAAAATCATTAATTTTTACTGTGGCTCAGACGGTAACGCGCCTGACTACGAATCGGGCGGCCCGGGTTCAAATCCCGACCAGGACACTGGAGACTTTTCTCGCAGTGTTCCCATGCCTGGCGCTCAGAGGTGCACTCAGCCTCCTATCAAAATTGAGTATCGGAGTGTCCTTGGTACTCCTGGGCACCTTGGGAAGGTAAAGGCGGTCGAGCGTGGGAACTGATCACCTCAACTCACCTAGTACCGTAGGTCAAGAAAATGTGGAGCGCTACATCCACATCATCAATGCGCCGTTCACGGCGCGTGCGTATCGCACAGGGAATAGCTTTACCTTATTAATACAAATTATAATAATACTAATAAGTACTTAAACGGGGAAAGTGTTAGTATTTAAAAAAAACTGGCTTTTTCTGAGATTTATTTATTATTATTGTTATTTACCACCCAGAAAGTATTAAATATATGGATATTTGTGTCAGTTCATATTATAGAGAATTTTATTATCTACATTTTTTTTTTAAACAATATTACCTTACCATGTTTAGTAAACTAGTTATGATCGATTCCGTGATTGATGTTTTCTGGGATTTTCCCCCTTCCGCACAGTTGTCGACCACCTCCGGGAGCGACGACAAGGTTTTTAATAGGTCTCCACTACAAAATCTCGAACGTTAGCGCCTCGTCTATTTTTGTTTCGCAACAATAAAACTCTGACCTGTCCTCAAAGGGGAGGAAACTGGGAGGTAGCTTCTTACCACCCCTCTGTTCCCACCCCACTACTAGATAGGAAGGAATACTACTACAGCGCCAGGCAATTTTTCGGCGTTCAAGAGAACTTCTTGAATGTTGCCAACAGATATTTTCTTCAGATTCTAAATTTTCACCAGCTACGTCCGGCTCTTAAAGAAAAAAAAATTCCAACCCTTGCTTGTTCACGCACACACTCTCAGAATCACACATCGCCTACTCTACGTTATACAATACACATCTTCTAGGCTTGGAGCAAAATCGTGTATAATAAAGTCGTGTAAATATTATATTGTCCACGATAGTACATACCTACCTTGCTCTATCATATGCGATGACTGCATTCGATATGCGCTTAAAACCATTATTTGCCCGACCTTGTAAGTTTTTTAAATATTAATGTTTATAAATTAATTAATTTAACATCTTCTTCTATAGCTATTATTTTCAGTTTCTTTGTATGGATTTCTTGATAGTTTAAACGTAATTTATGGTATACTATTCAGAATTGGTGCTTTGTTCTCGGCACATAACTATTCCTTGGTTGTATAAATAGGGCTACGGATGGACACGAGTCGAGCGAGAGGTAATTTTCTCGAGTCGAGTCACTGTTTTTTCGGGTCTGTTTTCGAGTCGAGTTTGATATTTGGCTCGCCCTTGCGGTTCGTTTTAGCTCGTTTTTAGTAAGCCAAAAATAGACCCAAAAATGGAAAAAATCTCTGCATTCATGAAACTTTGCTAATAACTTTGTAAAGTTTGCCCAGTTCAAACCACTGAAGCTAGACAAACTAAATTGTATATGCTGATATATCATCAAAAGCAGATTACGGGAAAATTACAAAATTTAGAGAAAATCGTCATCTTCAGTCCAATATGGCAGATACATTATATATATATATATATGAAAAAGAACACACAGGCCGAACCGCTGTAGCTAGAGAAACGAAATTTGGCATAAATGTGTACCATCAAGAGTAGGTTACGAGAAAAATACGAAATTTGAAACAGTCGCCATCTTGAATCCAATAGAGCCGATTAAAATATATGTGCATATCTTAGATATGTACGTATGTTTCTCGGCCATACTGGATCCAATATGGTGAGTCTTTTCAAATTTCATAATTTTATGGTAAACTACACTTGATGACAAAGTTTCATGCTAAGTTTCGTTTCTCTGGCTCCAGCGGTTCGGCCGGGGCATATTTCGACATATATACGTTTGTTGGCCATACTGGATTTAAGATGGCGATTTTTTTAAAAATTTCGTAATTTTCTCGCTACCTACTCTTAGTGTTACACATTTATGCCAAATTTCGTTTATCTAGCCTTTTAGCCTGGGTGTTCTACTGTTCTTTTTTATATATATGATTTGTCCGCCATATTTGATTGAAGATGACGATTTTCTCCAAATTTTTGTAATTTCTCCCTAATCTACTCTTGATGATATCAGCATATCAGCATCATCATATCAAATTTTGTTTGTCTAGCTTCAGAGGTCTGGACTGGGCATACTTTAAATATATAGATGTTTTTCCGCAACCCAAGGTTATATAAATTTTGCATTATAGTTAGGGCTCTTAAGTGTACAATCTTGCCAAATTTCAAAACTCCTCAACCTTTTACACTGGCCTATATGGGGATGTCATGTAATATCCGGACGGATAGCGGATAATTTTTAGATGTCGGCTAACATCCGGATAACGGGTAATATTCGGATGACGGATAAAATACGGATGGTTAAATGGATACCGGATAATTTGTCATCTGGTTGTCCGGAAATTTAAGCCATCCCAAGAAGACAGCATAGAGACTGTAGGATTTGGCTCGTTTTAGCTCGACTCGACTCGAAACTCGACTCGTTTTAAGTCGGGTTGGACAATATTTGCCGAGTCGAGTTGAAAGATTTCTCTTACGAGTCGAGTCGAGTTTAACGAAAACTCGACTCGAACTCGCTCGTGTCCATCCCTAACTACGACATAACGATAGTGATGATAATAATAATTACTGCATTACTACTAATGACCTAGCAGAAAATTTTATAGAATTGTTGTTATGAATATGCTCGCCAGTTGTCTTACTTATATTTCATGTACCTTTACAAGAGTATTTAATATATCTCAAGTAACATAAATTGGCCTTTGTCCATTGGAATCGGACACCATCTGATAGGAACATATCATAGTGCAATTTCTTAGAGCTACTTGACTCCTGGTAAGTATTCGAATTGCGACGCGTCAGTTTTCAACAAAACTTCACTGCAATCGGACATTAAATATTCGGCCTTTTTCCTGCCCATTTTAAGGACTGGCACCTTCCTGAATGTCGGATTTCAAGCAACCATCTTAAATTTCTGAATTCAAAATTATTGACTTCATAATCAAACCTCAGTGCCCTCCAGATCTTTCACGCATGTGGAATCTAATGGGGAAATAAGAACTTGGCTTCTCAGAAAAAGTGGTTTCGGAGTTTGCATAAGTGCCATTTCGTTTCCGTACGATTGGATGAGACTACCTAGTTATTTTTCATTTTGATCTTTTATACTTGTCACGGTGTTTCTCTTGCCTTTCTGAACTTTCGCGCATGTCAAAACAATATTTGTTCCGAGAAAATTATATCCATTTTCCATCGAATCCACACATTTTGTGTGCAAAATTTTGATTCAGGGAAACAGGCCGATTTTTTTACTGTTGACCTCTCATATTTTAAAGGCCAGTAAAAAATTATCTGAACTTTTGTCATAATTCCCTTTAGATTGAACGCATTGTCTTCTGCCCTAGTACATTATAATCTTATACTACTGTGGTAACATTATGATAATTTTATCTTAACTGTTCCATTTTTCTTTCTTCTGTTGCAGAAAATAAATGGCTGCTCCACTGCAAGTGTGTATCAAGGAAGAACCTAGGACAATGATTCAATTTCTCTGGTCTGAAGGTGTGTCAGGGGCTGAAATTCGACAGAGACTTTCAAGACAACATGGAGAGAGTGTTCTACAGCGTAGAAGTATGTACGAATCAAGGATGTTCTAATAGAGAATTCGCTTATAGCTATCTCATGCCCAGCGAGAGTGTGAAGCCAGAAAGCAACTGAACATTCACTAAGGTGACGCACCTGATTGGTCAGCAGACCATTACAGAACTTCCTGTCATCTCTGTTAGCCGAAAAAAATGTTTTCGATTGGAAGTAAGTGGGTACACTGGGCGGGACTAAGCTGTGACGTTTGGTAGTGATGAGCACAAGAGTCTTGGTCTTGCAGTTTTGGTCTTGGACCAAGACCAAGGGATGCAAAACCAAGACTAAGACCAAGACCATACCTGCAAGACTCGCGCAAGACCAAGATCCTTGCACACGCACTATTTGAATATTTTTAGAACGTGGAAAGAAGGGGAAATCATTATATCCTTCACTTGAATTTCTTTGGCTTCTGTAAAAATACTGCTGGAGTGAAGCTGTTCCCAGTTGTGTAAAGCGTGTGAGTGGATCTAAGAATCATGCCGCTGTTACTGTAGCATACTAAACTAACTTACATTGTACACTGTAAGTACACTAAACTTACAATAGAAGGAAAAAGTTTTTGTTAAGGATAATTTGGATAAAGGGCAAAAGGAAGTCTGATGACCTGGCTTTTCTGATGTTAGGTTTGTCGTGGTGTGATTTATTTATTCAGATTGGATTATGGTCAGTTCGGAGTCTCTACTGATTTGTATAACCAAGTCTTCGTGTAACCAACAAGCTACTAGTCGATGTTATAAAATGTCTGTTGATATGTGTTATTGAAAACTGAGTTCTGTTCTATGTGTTATGCTACGGAGAATTGAGTCTGAATAAAACAACAGTTTTTGCAATACACTTGGTAATTGTTTGTCACCTGTAGATAAAGTCGGGAGGAATATTACTAGATGTGGGCTATGGTTTTGGATGCAAAGTAAAAGTTATTTTAGAGTAAACTAGGGGTAACAGGCGTGTGGGCTTGTATTGAGCACAGAAATGCTTCAAATTCAGCAAGTTTACTTTGATACAGTTGTTCCACAGCAAAGTATTGGTCCACAAACTCGTAAGTAATTTTACCGAGCGGCCGTAGGTGAGTTGGTAGAGGTGGCGTCGCATTCGGAAGGTCCGGATGGAATCTCGGGACCGACCATCCTGGCTGAGATTTTCTAGGGTTTCTCTTAGTCCCACCAGGATAATGCTGTCATAGTGCCTTAACTCAAGGCCCTGGCCGCTAACTTCCCCATTGCTGTCCCAAGCCTCAGGCCATAGATGACTATTAGGCTTAAATAAATTCAAATTTGTAAGTAATTATACTTTCTATCACACTTCTGCCAGAACTAGTCTCATTATCGTCAATTGTCTGGGTTTGTGGACATAAGGGCTTCTTAGACGAAAACAACAGTACTAAGTTTTAGTTAAACACAATATGCGTGTATGTTTGGCCTTCCTTTGGAACCTACCTGGAGCACGGAGAATTAAAGCGAAGTTGAACTTTGGTAGTTCTATTGTGTACGCTTACATGAAGAGAAACAATACATTAAAACATATTTCCGTTACTATTGACGCGTTAAGGCAGGCAATGATACGCATAGTTTTTACTATTCCCTATATCCGGTGTAAAAATTACGTATGAAACGTATAAACTTTTTAAAAGCAGGATTTGCAAGCAAGACCAAGTCTTGGTTTTGTTTTTGTTCATCACTAACGTTTGGCTTCATGTTTTTGCAAAATCACTTATGCTCTATTAGAATGTCACTGGTACGAATGCATAGAAAAGTTTAAAGGTTGCCATACCCAGAATTACCAGTGGGAAAGGAATCTAAGACTCAAGCTCCCGCGAAAAAGGTTATGTTAACCTTGTTTCGGGACTCAAAAGGGCCTATACTAGAAGACTACCTAGAAAATGGACGTACACTCGTACAGTTAACAGTGAAAGATATAGTGACTTGCTTGCCAACAATCTGAAGTCAGCAATTCGCAGCAAACGGCGAGGTCTATTGTCGAAGAATGTTTTGTTGTTGCATGACAATGTACACCAACACACGATCGGCCACACTGTGGCGACTATTAACAATTTAGGACTAGAGATACCCTCAACACCCTGCCTACAGTTCAGATCCAGTACCTTTGATTATCATTTCTTTGGACCGCTAAAAAAGCTATACGATGTTGTCGATTTTCAAACTTTGTTCACACTTGCAGTGGAGCGGCCATGTTGTCTCTGCCTCAAAAGAAAGAAAAGTGGAGCAATTCAGGTCAAATTTTCATAGTGTTATCACAACAACATAACATTATAATAATGTGCGAAGGCAGAAAACAGTGCCTGCAATATGCAAAATTGCGGCTAATTTTTGACTGGCCCACGCATCTCTTTTTCTTGCCGTGAACTAAATTATGAAGACACAGTAATAATATTGCCTAGCATCAGTCAATTCCAAATTCGACCCAATTATCAAAAGACCCCGTTATCCCAATCTGGCAAAATCACTGCTTTGACCCCTCATATTTTCACACTCCTTTGGTTGCCGTGTGCCAAATTCTGGCAACACAGTAATAATGTTGCCTAGAATCGATTAAAATCAAATTCGATCTAATTATAAAATGGCACTGTTATCCCGTCACCTAATTATAGTTTTTTTCCATTGAATCCCATATGCTGGACCCCATATTTTGACACTTCATATTTCAGAAAATTTTTGGTTGCCGTGAACAAATTTCTGTAAACACTAACAATGTTCCTTAGAATCGGTTAAAATCAAATGCGATCGAATTATCACTGGCTCCGGTTAGTCGGTCTCCTACTAAAAATTATTTTATGTTATTTTATTTATTTATTTTTTACAATTTTCTTTGTGATTATATATATTAAGATAAAATTTGACTGGTCTATATGCTTGGTACCTGTTCGAATGAATTAAAGCATGCTTAAACATTTTTTTTTTTTTTTTTTTTTTTTTGTAATACAGATTCGAAAATCATTGTAAATGAAATTTTGATCGCTATATAATCGCGCAAAGAATGTGTTTTGCTTCCAATAAAAATTCAAATTTCCAACCATCACAAAAGGAGATTCCAGTAGTTTCTACATTTATTCCAAGAAGGACGAGACAAAACTAAAAGACTGACCAAAGAATTCCTAGAACTTGAAACACGTTAATGATGCTTTCTTATGTACGCTTGTGATTCTATGAATTAGAGAATGTTGCGATTCCTCGAGTTCAATGTATTTATGTTGTCTTGATATAATTAATTGCATATTCATGAGTTCTTGACATCCACAAACGTTACTTAAAATTTACTCGCATTGCATGTTTAAAGCATGTATTTTGCACCATAATATATGGGTGTAATAATGACAGGTGCATTAGCAAAGATATCACGAAATGTTCTTGACACTAACTTTCATACAATGACCTGAGGTCGAGAGACGCAGTTGCAGATAACAACGATTGTGAGTCGAAATTAGAAAAGTTCTTTCCATGCTCTTCCTCTTAGTTTATGTTTGCATGAAAAGAAGGAAAGGTAAGCTAGGAAAATATTCGTTATCATATCATAATGTTGATAACGACCGATGGGGGTTGTTTGTCTGGAGTCCCAGCTCACGTGACTCGGTCAGGAACGATATGTCCTGTGCATGGGAAACCGTTTTGTGAATGAGTGAGTCAGTTTTCGCGTGGACGGCGTCCGATGAGGTGCGTCGCCTCGTTGTGTGTGTGACTGTGTGAGAGAGTGAATGTGTGTGCTTCGAGTTGCGCCGCCGCCGGCGTCCTCTGAGATGAGCAACGACGAGAAAATCGAACGGATCCCACATCCAGACGCCAATGCGGAATCCCTGATGGTAAGGCTCGCTCGTCCTCAACCCTTGCTTATTACGTTGCATTTCTTTAGTCACTTATTATAAAATAGCTACATGTCGTTCCATTCTTATTTAGTTTTCGATTATTTAAAAATAAACAAAACACTCAACTCATATTTTATTCTGTTGCGAAAGTACAAGAGTTTAATACGGAATTTGAAACTGAGGACAACAATTCACAAGTTTTCTAGAAGTCAAGAAACAGAATTCAACTTTTAGCTAATTTACAATAGCAGCATTACATCTGCAACTCGATTGCCTTGATGGCTCCTTCCTCAAAAGGTAAAGTTGCTTACAATTTTCCTTTTACTTCTAAACAGTGGTGGATCGAGAGAGAGCGCACGCCCCCTCTTCAAGGAAAAATACTTAATTTTTATAGCATTATTTCAACGATTTATCTCAGACTAAGCCTCGATTTGTTTCCGGATAAATCTAATTGATCTATAAATATCAATTTTGGGGGATGCCAGTGCCATATTCCATGATAAAACTTAGCAATATTAGGGAAAATATGATAGATTTATACTAAAAACTATTCACTTAGTGAGAAATCGACAATGTCTCTCATCTATTCCACCTGAGCTACCCTCTCACCAAAATCCTGGATTCGATCCTGCATCTTAACGCACATGACGTATTTTTCTCTTCACTAAAAACAAAACTTATGACGCATGTAACAACGATGTACTGTTACAATACAGGGCAGCAACTTTATTGTAGTAGCAGAAAACAACAGTTCAACCTGAGTTCGACAGTGAATTCTTGGGCATGATTTGTGCTACTAGGGTACATCACATCACATACCATATAGAAAAACTAAATCACATCACAGAAAAGCGACTCAATTTCAAATTTAGTTATTTTGAGTTTATACAGTGAGATATACAAGGTTTGATTCTTTCATCTGGAAAAGTCCCATATTTTTAACATGAATTTGCGGGCCTAGAATTAAATTTGGTTTGTTTGAACCACTTTAGAAATTCAACCTATTCCGATTATATGAGTGTAATGTTTTTTGTTTGTTTGTTTGTTTGTTTGTTTTTAATCTTTAAAGACAGGGGTATAGATGACTGACCAGTGCTCTGAATAGCATAAACAAATTTGTGTTCACGGCCAAAAATGAATATTAATAATATTCGACATCTAACCTAACGTGAATTGGTAATTTATTAGCATGGTCAGCCGTTTGCTCCTTCCCCAACCACAAATATTCATATTCCACACGAAATTCCAACCCAAAACCTCTTGGATGTTAGCGTGATGCGTGAGACCTCACGACCACAGAAGTCAATTATCGCGACTAGATAAGTTTTAAGTCTGCATTAACGTTAACGTTCTTGTAACTTGCTTTCGTTTTCCTGAAACAATGGTTTCATTATTTTAGTTGTGTCACTTTCCTACGTGACGTGTGACATCCTCAATTAATTGCTATACCGGTACCTTCTTTTCGTAATACACCTTTTGAATCCTAAACTATCTAAACGGACAATATATTAACTTTTATATATGCGAAGTTTGTATAACAAATTAGCAGTTACATTGATTGATATTTCTACCATTCTGATTAACTTGAAAATCAGATATAATTGCAATTGGAATCATAATCAAAACAGTAGCCTTAGGTTTACCTATCTCGAACACGGTGAATATTCTTAAAGCTATCTTATTTCAAAGAATATTTAATGCTTCTATTCTCAAAAATTACCATTCATCTTACAATGAGACTGCGAGTATAATTGATCGATTGAATTGATATTAATGTCATAAATGAACTTGTGACCTAACTACAGGACCTATATATTTTGTTGAAGTGGGCTCCGAACCAGCCTGTTCTTTAAAACTCCCGTTCATCTTTAACAATTTAGTTTTATAGAACCGGCAATATTATATTCAATTGTGGGGAGTAATTAGAATTTGGAATCACTTGGGAACTACTAAAATAAACACATTGTTATATCTGACGCCTAAGTTCTCCGAAGTGGTGATAGCCACTGATACGAAATTGGTAGTGATTTCACCTCATTAGTAGATGGATTTGACTATAGAAATCGGAGATCGCTTCTTGTATATAGACTGAAAAAACATGTATCAAAGATCAGTCATGTCCTTTTGTTTGTTTTTCATGTTTTAGTTTTGAGCATGGAGAAGCTAGTCACTTCGAAGGAATGCCAAATCAAACCAGCTCTCCGTCATGGCGCTGTACCACTAACCCCTAGTTTTACAATCGACCGCTAAGCTACTGGCCAGCGCTAAGTTGAGGTCAAAAAAGTCATGCAAATTATGACTTAGCCTCATCTTAGCGCTGGCTAGGAGCTTAGCGGTCGATTGTAAAACTGGGGTAAGCCTACCAACGAAAGGGTTTGAAAAAACAGGGTATTATTTTAATCAACCCACCTGGGTCTAAGCTGTTTTTTTAGTTTTATTGGACATTATTTCTCGATTTTAATTTTTTGTTTTCGAGTTTTAGAAATAAAATGTGAATGCATGTAAATGCAGATCTGTGTACAGTCCTCAGTAGCTCAGACGGTAAAGGTGTGTCACTACTGTGAAATTGGGAGGCTTGAAGTGGGCCTGTTCCGTATGAGGATGACCTTACTTCAAGGTAGGTGCACTAAATTCAAGCCACGGCGTGGTTCGGGGCCCAAGATAATTATAGACCCCGCCATTCACAGGTGAGACAGGAAAATGAAGGATAATGGTCTCTCACTGATCCGCCTGAGCAGGGTCTGATTAAAAAAAATCTTTGAAGGCCTTAATAAAGGCAACTTTGGCTCAGGCCGAATGAATGATGATGCGAGAATTGGTGAAATGAGCAAAGAGGGAGGAAACGGGAGAACCCCGAGAAAACTTATGCACACGCTGCTTGTTCACCACAAATCCCACGTGGCACAAGCTGGGATCGCACCAGAGATAAGTGCTCTACCACTGAGCCACCGTGGTCCGAGCTGGGTATGAATTGCTTCTCAACCTTCCTAGTGCCACTTGGTCGTCCGAAACACCAACCACCAGACTATAAAAAACGGAGTACCCATTCTTTGCGGTCTGCCGATCAAGGTAGTGATCTAGTCCATTCACTACAAGATCGTGGGTTCGAATTTCGCCTCGGGCATGGATGTTTGTGTGTAATTTTGACTTAGTTCTAAGAATATCAGTCTATACAGGTTAAGAAAGATACAACAAGTTGAACAAGTAAAGCCCGCTTAGGGCGAACAAAGTTTTTTTTTTTTTTTTTTAAAGTGGCCGTGGTTGTAGTGTCATGTTCATTAAAAATAAATGAAAGTGGTCCAGGCGGTAACGTCATGGACTTCGGATCTGCAATGGATAGGCACGTGGGTTCAAACCCCACGGCCAACTATTCTGACTGAAGTTTTTTAGGGTTTCTTCTCAGTTTCACCAGAGGATTGTTGGAATGAAGAATGTGGACCTTAACAAAGGCCTTACTAAAGTCGAATACTTCCTTGTATTTCAACATCACGAAGTGCTGTAGATTTTAGATATAAATATTATTCTAGAGTTATAATGATAGGCGTGATTGCATTCTAACATTCTAAAATGCAATGGTTTTCATTATTATGCACTTCTGTGAAATACCCTTATTTAAGTAACAATTTCAAGACAAAAATTAATGAAAAACCCATTGGGTAAAGTGGGAATTTTCAAGTGAATTCAACACAAAAAAGGCACTGGGTTTTATTGGGCTGGACTCACCTTGGCAAACCCTGACCAACAAGAACTGTTAAAACTCGAGCAGCTCAATTATTTCATCGCTCTGCAAGCTTTCTTAGTTTAGGCGGCCGATTCTTTCTTTCTTTTCTTTTTCTTTCTTTTTTGTACATTGGTATGTGTATTCGTTTACTCTACCAAGATTCCGAGTTTCACTACGAGTCTAAACAGTCTAGGAGGTCCAAATTTTGTAATTACAGGATTACAGAAAAACATTTCAATTACGTAGAAATTTGGATATAAATTAAATGGATTTCAAAAATCATCGTACAATCAAGGGCGTCCAATACCAATTTTGTTATTCTATTTTCATACGTATGGCTTATTTTTAAGCATTTTGCTGTATGCATTTCATAAGGTGTACGTGGGATACTGCCGTTAAATTTCCTTATTCATTGCCATATTCGTTTCAATCTATGTAATCAACAATATGCCTAGTTATACCCACAAAACAAACTTCATAAAAACATCGTAAGTAAAAACACGATATACCCCCGTTCAGAATACTTGTCCAATAAGGCAATGGCAAATTCATTGCTTTCTCACCCAGTACTTATGAACGACTTTACGCCTTTAGGGTAGGTTACCAACTTGACTTCAAAATACACTTGGATTTTATTACACCCAGAATACTCATTTCTTGCTCCAATCAAGGAAGATTCAGAGAACGTAATTTTTAGATAAACAGGTAAAAATGTTTGTTCCTTCGGTTGTAAGATATAGGAACTTACAGCCGTTAAGAAAAATAGTCTATATTGAATGACATATATTTCTAAAACCTGTTCAAGGAAGAGACAGGAACAAGATAAAAAGAAACAAAGAAAACCAGAGGAACACAAACACATAGAGAGAAAGAGAGAGAGAGAGAGAGAATGAGATATGAAGGAAAAATTACTTCATAAAATAACTTCAAACTGCACCTATAAAACAAACGAAATTAATAGTTGCAATGAATAAACACTTTGAACAAGAACGAAGTTTCCATCAAACTTCCATATTTCATATTTATCCCTTCGCATCACATCTGTATCTTCGTCAGGTCATGGAATTCATTTTGGAAACTTAGTAAATTTGAAGTTGTTTAGCGCACGCAACTTTTTATACTTTCACCTGAGGTTGTTCGAATCCCATCAAAGGCCATGTTTTATTTTACTTCATGAAACTCAAGAGTAACTTCAATGTAATAGTTTTAATTTACATTTATTGTTTCTTACATGTTTTTATTATTATTTCTTACAATAACATATTAAAACAATTCAATATATTCGCGGCCTATAAGTAGTACGTTAAATTGTTAACAGATGGCAGTAATGAGCATATGCTAATTCATATGCTTTTAAATTCTTGAAAAATGCTTCACTAGCATTCATTAAAAATGTATACGATTGTCGTATCTAAAAGACCAAATTTTTTAACAATATATAATGCGTAGCCTAGTCGGTAGCGCGCTCGACTTCAATGCGAGCGGTCCCGCGTTCGATTCCCGGTGGGGGCTCAAATATTTCGGTGTTGACCCAGCATCGTGAGGACAATTGGGGAGCTGCTGTGAATAAAAGACAGTGGCGATCACAGTGAGAGCTTCGGCTCTCCTCTCCCAACCCGTCTG
>JAGDQP010015106.1:28088-43538 GCA_022664845.1 Lepisma saccharinum | reverse complement strand
GTGTTTCTCACTAACCCGAAGACATACCCTAAAATTAACACTATGAACGAGTTGGTCGAATCTGGAATTAAAGTTGGCGGATTGCAACATTTGAAAATATTTTTCCCTGACAATTCTGACCCTGTGACAAAAGCAATACTCCAAAACTGGGTTACAATAAACTCCTTGGATGATGGTTACAAACAAATCGCTGAAAAGAAAGACTTTGCCATGATGTGGACACAATCTTACACAGAATATATTATGTACAGTAAATCATACGTTGACCCTCTGAGGGGTCCCCTTTTCCATATTGTTTCTGAAAACGTAGGTTATTTTCCATGTTCTTATTTACTGACACCTGGCTCTCCATTCGTTGATGCATTTACACGCATTATTCAAAGTTGTGATTTTGCTGGTCTCTTTCTCAAGTGGCATAGAGATGTAATTTTTGCTCTGATGATCAAAGCCTTTGAAACAGGAGAAACTGAGAAAACTCGTACATTTGACATTTCTGTTCTCATGGGAGCATTCGCTTTATTAATTCTTGGCTTAATTTTGAGTACAGTCGCGCTTGTTGTGGAATTCATAATAAACAGCATGAAGAAACTTGCAGAAATTAAAATAAAATCGATAAAATTTAGAGGAGAATGAAGCAAGATATTATAAGTGTTCTCTCCCGAACATCAGAGTTAATGACAGAAGAAGGAAAACACGCTACCAAAGCAGAGAAAAATGTTTGTGATGGGTATGCGATAGAAATGCCCTGATGTAGGTGAGAAACGGGAAAACAATTCAAGCTAGCGTAATCGCTATGTAGGTAATAACTAATTATTAAAGATTTACATCAGGAATTGTTCAATTGCTCAAACACTTTACACAATGTATGGGATTTGAGACCTTCTGAATTTCCGATATATCTCGGAACCTTTTTACTTTCAAAATAAACTAGTTTTATCATCAGTTGGTAACAAGTAAATATCTTACCACTACATTAAAAACTACCACTTGCCACTATTTAAAGCATGAAATTTTGCACGCACCCTGATTTTGCAATCTATTTCAATTTGTGGGGGAACAAGGAAGACAAAGTCTAGAAGCAATATAGTGACAGATCATACAGATCAAACCACATTGTCAACTTTACGAAGAACAACGTTTCTTCAGAGCATATGAAGCACATTTACGTGGAAGGTGAAGTGGAAAGGTGTTATATTGAAATAAAGCAGTCGATGTTATCATCTAACTGGAAAGGATTTTTGAACTATCAACATGATTCTAGTTTCTGATCATACGGTACAACAACAATAAAACAGTTGTGAACACATTTTTAAATAATGTTCCGAAACATAGACTTACCGTGGAGAATCATTCCATAAAATTTCCACTAACCTTCACGTTCTTCCCTAGATGAAAGCTAGATTTTGTGTAGAAAATTGTCTTCTTTTTAGTTTCAGGCTAATAGCATATCCTCTTTTCTCAGTAATAATTTTCTTAAATATGTCGCGGGCTGAGACCAAAGATTTCTACTGAGATATGACTACATTGCTTAATTGAGTATAAACTCTACTTAAAAATAAACACCATGAAATCCATTTACCTTTAGCTTTGTTCTGAATGTATTTTAACAAGTTTTACTATTTTATAATTATGATTACAGTACTCATATATGGAAGATGAGAAATGTGGTTTCGCATCATGTGTATGAATGAATTACAAAATTGATACTGTGAACAAGAAATGTAGTAAGAAATAGCGATCTTCTTATAAAATGAACATAAAGCACTAAATCAAATTGGAATATCGTTCCTCAAATACCTGTTATTATTAATTGTTGAATGAATGCCTTTACATGCGCATGTACCCTATCGCACAAGTACCGGTTGTCATCTTCTGAGATAGTGTTCCAGTCACCTGGAACGTGACATCCATAATGAGCATTGCTGGCTGCTGATGGGTCAAAGCTTACACGTTAGATGGTCGAGATATTGCCAGTTTTGGTAGCAGATTTACATATCGAATAGATTGATGGGATTTAGCTGGAGTACTAAACAGAGTGTTAGTGCGTTTAAACAGACCAAGGTCCTCAATACAGTCTTTAAATGGCAGTACACGTAGTTCTCTCACCAATCTATTCTCAATGTTCTAGGTAGTGGTTTCCAGAATAACGTGAGTTTTTGTGTTTTCACTCCGATACCATAAAACTTGGTGTAGCCATACCGAGGACGGAAGAAGCCGGGCAACAGACTTTCCACACCTAGCATCACTTGAATCGATGCAAACATGTCTCTGATTCTTGAAAAGCTCACTGTATGATTCTATCCTCGAGTGAGCTCTAGACTAGTTTCACTGAAGACGATTGTGAAAGTGGAAAGGAATGAGCGACAAACACGGCACCGGACGCTGCTCTTTAGCAGACACTCCATAGAAATTCGGGATGTTCTGAAACCTGGTTCCACAGAGACTCGAATTACAGCTGCAGGGCTACCCTGTCGATCTTCTACCGAAATCATGTGGTCGCCGGATTTCTGGAAGTAAAGCTTTGTTGTGACAATTATTATAAATGGTTGTACGTGCTAATGATGTAGAGCATCTGCTAATTATAGTAGCTATTTCTGCGGAGAATAATCCATCTAAATAATTCCCTACAGCAGGGCGAACTCCAAAACAGATAATCGCCTTTAACGCATTCTGAATACTAATACAAGATACTTACTCATACATAATCATGCTAGTGGCCACGAACAGCTTCACATGTGTATATTATAGCAGTTACTTCATTCTACATGGAACACCTTGTATCAATGTAATACGTAATCTATAATAACAGCTGTTGATGTTAGATGCATCTGCAGTAAGTCTCTCTATTTGTTGGAATGTAGTTCTCGTCAGTGGAATTAGTTTATATGACATGTGTTGTGAATTCAGTAGAGTTAATTTTTCTTTCCTTCTAGTTATTCATTAAAGGAAATAGTGAATGACACTAGATATAGACGAACGACTAGACTATGATATGTTCTTGTATTTGATCTCGAAAATAACATGTAGCGATATACAAAATGCACTACATTTCATTTATCAAGACACATATTTAAATATGAAATAAATGGCACTATTTAAGTAAATACCGTGTCAAACACAATAGAAATAAAATGGAGTTGTTAGTAAATATATTCAGTAACATATATCCTTACCATAGAGTCAGACCGTGTGCGTTTTGGTACTCTTTGCTACATATTTTCATTGTGTTAATCAAATGTTAGTTTTGTAGTAATCATCACATTAACACTTTAAACCGAATAGTGCTTGTAATAATATTACTTTATACCTTGTAGTATCCACTAGTAATGCTTGGTTGTCTACGAATCCGGGATTATGTACTCTATGATAGCTGCGGTTGAGAAAACGCTATTTGATATGTCGACAGTATACTGTTTAATCGTTTTGAGAAGATCATTATTAGTGTATTGCGAATTAGTAGCAAAATATTCATCGTCTCTTGGGAATTAGCTTAACGTTTAGATCCGAAGCTACTCATTACCATTTCAAGAGTACAGGGAATCAAGACTGAAAGGCGATTTCTCGTAAAATACATGTTAAAGTAATGTCAATTCTTATGTATTTCATATTCTTAAAACAGCTATAACGTGGTGATTATTTGCGCTTTTGGATTGAAACTTTTTGAGTGGTTAGCTGTCATTGTGTATTATTTGTTACGATTTGTTATTTGTTCGTTAAATTAAATATATTATTTTTTTAAATAGATATTCCCTTTCTTTCTCTGCACTTTTCATTTCTAAACAAGGAGTTCATAATACGAGTCGTAACAAATTAGTTTTAAAGCATAGTTTTATTATCGTAATTCCGCCTGAGAGCAAGAACAATATTTACCATTTTTAATGCATTTCCACGTTGTATTCGTTAACCAAACAAAAAGAGGTTTACACTAATTCGTTTCTATATTCTGAGAAATTTAGTTAAATTATGATTTAGAAGCGTTAGATATTTTTGAAGTACCTTTGTTAACATAACCTTTCTTGCATCTAAGGCCTTTAGACATCTAAGGCTCAGGCCGGCATAATTTTTGTTTATTACTTTTGAATCAATAAGCTTGTTATGAAGTACACATACAGATTTAAATTGTAATTTAGTAATTTAAAAATCTTATTGGGCATATAATCTTGGTGTTCAATTTTGTTCACATTTTTAGAGAGATGAACTATCATTACACACTTTGCTATAGCTGACCTACGATTACTCACTTGCTTGAATTAATTTTAGTCTACTTCTAATTATTACCTTGCTCTTCAAAAAGATCTAAATCTGTTACTATTGAATACAAATACTTTGTTGTTTAAAATATAGAATAATTTATTGTAGCTAGATTATAGACCTGAAATGTATATTTCCACTCAGATCATGTAGCACACACAAATTGTAATACGATGCCCTTGATTGTTTGTGTGCTTGAAATATGCTTGTACATGAAAAGTTGACATTAAAAATCTGGGTGTTCAATTTCGTTCATGACCAAATCTTGTAATCAGATTTTGTGTTTTGAAGTTGTAACAACTCTCCCCTGGCAGTCACTCCTGCCACTATAACCCGCCAGTTATTTCCGGTTTGAGAAAAATATTCTCTCACTGAAAACACCCAGCAACTCACTATAACAAGAGTAACCGACAAAAGGAGCTGAAACAGAGGGGAGGATCCTCGATGGGACCCCACAATTAAAGCCTTTACTGTAGGTTAGGTAAGAAAGTTGTATAGTAAGTTCAGAAACAAATCTAGAAATCCTTTTTCATAAAACGTATAATGTGAAATATTATCTTGTCAAATTCACAGCAAATTACAATCTCATTACAAATGTGACCTATCGCTTTATAGGTCATAATCATACACAACGAATCGATTGAACAAATCGTAGAAATCATGACATATTCCAATATACTCAATAAATACACTAGGATATGAATATAGAATTAATACACAAATAATTACACTCAAACTCCCGCTAAACAGTGTATCCAACTTTTTTACTCAAATTATGACTTGGAATCCTATCTTCCCCTCTTGTCGTTTTCACAATTTCACGCAACAAATCCACGATCCGGAAATAGGAATGTACTATTAAATCGCTGAACAAAACGTTTACCAAATATGGAAACAATCGCACAAATATACTAGGAGATACGAGGCAGTGGTCACGAACCGTACTGCCGGCTATCAACCCGAACACGTGGTTACGAAGAAAGGTGAAAATAGGAATATTCAAATAATTCCTTCTGATATCAACGTAAGATAGATCAAAAAGATAAATGCAAGACTTTAACAACAATATTATAGCGACATACAATACGATGGCAATAGATTCATACGATACCAAAGTCTCGACGTTACGATGGAATCTATACTCAAGTTCATCCAAACACGATTTCCTTAACACCAATTGAAGCAATACATTTCCCGACGAATCTTTACTACATGTAAAACATACTTCATTCAAAGAAACTATCTCACTCATACATGAAGAAGTCACGTAATCCGACGAAACTGAAACTGGTGAAAATTCACACTTACCAAAATATACGCGAAATTGAAGATTCTCAGGAATAATTAACAACGAATACGATCTCAAAATACGACGATCTAGAAATTCCACAAGGATGGCAATCAGGAATCCATAGATACTTCTAGACTTCATAAATGTAGATACGCTGTACTCTATTACGTAATCAGTATCTAATTGCTATCTCAATATCGAACACACCAATTATCTAGTTGTTTTCCCCCTGATGGTTCACAAGCAATTATAAGGACTCGTGGTCACTCAAGTTGACATGTACAATTGCTAGTTACATTTTTTGCTGTTAGACGGCTCTGATATACATCAGTGTTTCAACTCAGGTTAGTACATCTTCACAAAATATGAATCAAAAAATTACTAAAACAATAAAAAAATTACTAGAATACTTTCTGTAGGAATAAATTGTAGCGTAATAACTACAAAAATGTTCGCTACATAATTACCCCCCACAGACGACGCACAAATGATATCAAAATTACACTCTCTCAAAACATTTCATCATTAAACGATAAACTAGAGAATAAATCATTTGAGTAAGAACCTCCTCTTACAATCCTCACTCATCGAGCAGATTCATCCAACCTAGCACCGTCTCACTCGTACTATACCCCTAGACCAAATCACCAACATTGAGAAGAAAGGACACCTCAAGGAAGTAATCCACACACTTTCACTCAGATACTCATCAATTCATACATGATTGGAAGTTTCGGCCAACTCAATGATAAAATCCCCAATTCATCACCTGAAAAATAAATCGAAAGCAAAAACACTCGAATCTGGAAATTACACTGAAACTTACCAAACCTGATACACACTAAGTAAATATATATAGGAAATCATCGTCAAAGTATACATAAAATAAATAAAGTATACATTTTCTTATTTTCTTCAGAAAAATTCCATAAACTCGTTCAAGCTTGATTACAATTGTTTCAGTTTAGTTGCAGACCGTAGAGCGCCATTTGGACATGTTCTAGTCTGATTCGAAGCAGCATACGCAGATGCTGTTACAAATTTTTTCAATACATTTTCAACACAGAAAAGAAAAAGACTGCAGGTACCTGCGAAGAAAAAAAAATACAAAACAGAATCATGCTCACCAAAAACAAATTACATAATTAAATAAAAATAATAAATAAATACAACCATACATCAACAAACTTGACTTACAAGCACTTTGTAATTAGGGCTAGACGGATAAAATGATTTCTTAATGCTAGGTATCAGTACTTATTTCTTATCTTCAGTACTTGATACTTTCCTGAACAGTGTTCTAGAATGTAAATATGACTATGATAATAAAGCATACAATTATAGTCCTGAACTAGGCCTGAACTAAACAGCAACAATTATTATATTACTCCTGGGAGCATTGATTTTAATACCTACTATTTCCAAGCTGTCTATAATAATATCTAATTTATGTACAAAAATAAACAACGATACACTTATAAGAAAACATAAATATGGTACTAGAAAAGAAGAGAAAAAAAGTATTTTACCAGGCTAACCCACGTTCAAAGAAGGCCTAGTCATATGGGTGTCAAAATATACAACCAGCTGCCAACATGTATAAGAAATGAAGAAAACATAAATAGATTCCAGAAACAGTTAAGGGAACACTTGCTGGATAAGGTATATTACGATGTAAAAGGATTATTATCATAAATTTCCACAGCACCTCAACTGACTATTGTCTATTACAAATTTGCTGTCTATGTTAAAACTTATTGTCCATTCTATACAACATTTAAATATCGTGCATTACCATTTATTAGCGAATATTATTATGTACTTTGTAAAGCTATTTGCTCACAAATCTACATAGAAAGTTTATTGTCCATATCGCAAATGTTATTTTCTATATGTCTAAATGTCATTGTCTATAGCTTTAAAACGTATTTGGTTATACTTCATAAAATATAAATATCGTGTAATACCATTGTTATACTCTCGTGTAATATAAATATCGTGCAATACTCTCCAGACACGAATGTATATTGGTTATTGGAGTAATATAAAACTTGAAACATGCGAATAACCTGCCTGTTTTGTTAGTTTAATGTTTCCAACCCAATCCACCCAGAGAAATGCATAATTTTTGTCCTTCATTATTTTCCTAGCTTCGCTGAAGATAAGTTTTCTATGTCTCATCAAACTATGATTAATGTAAATGAATTCACTATTTATTATAACAATATAACTAAAATTGGAATTCCTCTTGACTTATCTTCTTCTCAAAACATACTCCTTATCCATTGGTTTGACAAATTTCACCACAATTACATAATGATCATGATTTGGAGTTTTCCTTAGCCTATCACAAGCATCAATCGAGTTACTATCAACATTTATATCTATTGTTGCCCCTACTTTATTTACTAAGCCCAACACATCTTCATTAAGTGATTCAGGTATCCCATGGATTTCGATTGTGCTCCTTCTCCCATATTGTTCAATTTCATCAATTTGCAATCCTAGGTTATCCATTTCCTTTTTTAATTTCTCATTTTCTACTTTAAGTCCCTCTATGTTTTCAAGACACGACTGTATATTTTCCCCTTGAGGTTTAATCATTTCGATGTTTTCTTCTAATTTCTCATGAGCCAAGTCCAAGAATTTCCCCAAATCCTGTTCGAGCTTCCTATTTGAATTTTTTAAAGGTTTTCAATGTCTTCTTAAACACACAACAACAGTTTATTCACTCCGTTGATAGTATGACAGTTTCCTTCTTCATCGCTTTCTTCATCTAAAAGATCACAATATCGTTCACTATTTTTAGATTTTCACACCCACTACTTCTAGCTTTATCAAATAAATTAAACGATTTAAATTCTTCCTCATTTAGGTTAACACAGCTAAAATGAAAGGTATTTCCACAATCACCACATTGGATTCTTTCATTATCTTGCCTCGCAATCACTTTTTTGACATTGATAACATGTCGTCATTTCGAGTGGTTAGTTAATATATGTGCTCTCAGATGAAAAGTTACACAAGACAATTGGCTACTGGAAATCCTAACTGAATTATTTGCGGTAAACTACTATATGTCAAAAGTTATATCTCTCTTCAATGTTTAGCGTGTTTGTATTTAATACAACATGCGTTTTGGCAACATTGGCTCTCTCGTACATTTTACTATCAGTGAGTTTGCAATTCTGACAGACAGTTGAACCAGTAGAGTTCACGATAAATACTTTAAGTTTTTGCCCCAAAACATTTAATGGTTCAGTAAAATGTTATTATCTGGCGCTAATAAGGAATACTAAATACTTACAGAGAACAATATCCATTTCTTTGTATTAAACGTTTCCAATAACCGCCATAAATAAAGGTATATATGAAAGCACAAATACAAACAATATACTCACAACGCATCGTTGGAAACTTCAATCAGAAGACCTTAGAAGAAGCAATCGAAAGAACAACTGGTGCTACAAGCTACAATACCGACTGAAGAAATTTAGAAGCACTTGTAGATTTGAAGTAAGAATTAGAAAAATATTGTAACAAAATGGCAAGTAATGTGATACACTACAATTTCTCTTTGCTCATGGTGCATTTCAATATTTAAATCATTTGCCGAGATCCAAGTAAGTTCTGATAGTTTTTAAAAGTGAAGAAATACATCCATTGGTTGCTTATAGTCTACACTGAATCTTCAACTGAGCATGAGAAACTGTCCCATCATTGACACATATGTCCCCATATAAGATGAATTAATACCGGTGCTCTCTAGATCACGTTTTATTCGAATCGATCATATAGAAGAAACTCGTCCACGATTCGTGCGTTACGTTTGCCGAGAGTGCATGTATCGAATGAGCTGAAAACAATATTAAATGTTCAAAGCTCGGTTATATAATCTCAATATTGACAGTGCCCTGATACATGTTATACTTAAATACACTATAGAGAACAGGATGCATCCTAGTTTGTAAGAGTAATGTATGCTATTGCAGAGAATCATTATTAACTTGGTATCAAAGAACTGCAGCTTGTTGGTGCATAAGCACAACAGAACGTAACGTAACAAATACATAAGCAGTAGAAGGTAAAATAGAATTATTGACATATCACGGAACAAGAATATTTTAACGCGTAGACGGTTCACAGTTCCAATCCACTGTGTAAATTACCAACTCAAGAAAGGCGCAGGCATGCCTAGTACATATCACTCAACCTACACTGTCACGACTGGGTCCTGCCAAAAATCTTCCGCACTTGCTAACCAAGTCACTAGTCATATTCGAAACGTCGAAATCTAAACTAGCAGGAAACAGTACACTTAACACAACAGAGGCACATTAGTTGTCTGCAGCTCTGCAGGACTGACAGAAAATAGGACTCAAAACTAGGTGCCAACTAATAATTCTTCAATTCAGTGCATGCTCAGGTGTCACTGGATAACGCATTAAGGCATGCTACAAAAGGAGAGGAAGAAATATGTGAAGTCTACTGCTTCACTCTGGCTGACCCAACAAGAAGGAGGGATGTATGTTGCAAAACAAACTCACATTAAAAGGACATGATACCACATCTATAAACCAACTGAGGGATTATTGAAGTGTGGGTAAAAAGACGTAAAGGGTAAAAGCACTCGAGATTACGTTAAAATGGCCTATCACGGATGTGCAAAAATACTTCACATGCTGAGAGCAAAACACACGCCAGCTAAGAGAACAAACCACTCAATTGAAGCTGGTAACTAAGCAAACTGGTACAAAGTTCACAACTCTTCTGAAGTTAAAGCTATGATCATCCTATTTCGGAAATACCTTTCGGAACTACACCTCTTCTGCTACTCAAATTTCCGAGCCACTCATTTCGTTCTCAGAAATTTTGTTTCAGGACTTCTAAATACCTGTTATGTATTGGTAAAAGAGTCAAGGAAGGCGATAAGAAAATAGAACTTTTTACCGAGTAAACGCACCCAGCAACATTTCCGTTTCCTTTTCTCTATATCTTCTTACCAGAGTTCTCTGCGCGATACATATCAACTGACAAATGAAAAAGGTTTATCACAAAAAAGTCAGTGCGTTAAATATGGAGTCATATTTTAGGCTAAAATAGTTATGATGTTATTTAGGAAGGAAAACTGATCAATGGCAAATAAACAAGAGATATCTCAAGATGAGATTGTGGACCTATCATAGGACATCTTCCTTTAAAAAATAAGGAAAGGCGGCTTAAAGAAAACTTTTAAAATAAATCAATCCACCACAAAGAGTGGTGAACAAGAGAAGAACGATAGCAAAACAGAAAAAATAAAAGAAGTGAATATCAATAAGCAATATTAAATAATGGAGCAGATAACGGGCTGTTACAACTGCTACAAATATCGGTGATTTGAATCTATATCTGAGATTCAAATTACCGATACTTGTAGCAGTGAATCAAAACTTTTGAAAACCAATTATTCTGAAAGAGATGTTTTAACAGAATAATCACACTTTAATTGGTAATTTAAATGATGCGCAAGATTTTAAGGTAACCAAATTTAACACAACGTAAACCTAACGTAATATTAATTTATGCAATTTAAGAAGGTCATTTGTTATTAAATCAGTTAAGACAATGATTAAATGGTTAAAACTATTTCATACTTATGAAGTGAGTGTAGTATTAATAAACTTAGTTGATTTCATAATTAGTCATGCACCAATAACGAATATCAACAATGGAAGATTAAACTCTGTAGGCAATTAGTATCGATTTCATTAAGTGCATTAAATTCAGTTGAATACTCAGCCACTATATACCACTGTGTGAAATGCCTTTAGATTTCGTAGATTGGGCTGAGAACTGCCATTTTTAAGGAATTAATCATTTTCCACGACACTGAATTTTATACCGAACAGAGATATCTTAACTTCATTCAGAATTTTATGGTTAAATTTCGCAATGACATCACTTTAGTTCATCATTATCCCTACATTCGCTAGCCGTATTGACCAGTTTAAAAATTAGCGGCACAAACAGAACTGCAAAAACAATATAATAGAGATGTTTTCGGGATATCAGCCAGGTGAAGTCCGACGATAGAGCCGACGTTTGAAGAACAGACATTGTTCTCATCTTCAGGGCAAGTGTACTGAGACCAGTTCATGTGTGCTATATATAGTAACGGTAGGGGGCGGAGCTTAAGAATCCGTGTCTCTGATTGGTTGGCCTATAGCTTGACGCTGATTGGTCATTTTCATGTATGCTTTCTTTATGACTGGTGTCCAAGACTGACTAAGTTGAAATCCAGTAGGCCGGGGTGGCATGCATACTCCTCGATTTTGTATGTTTGAAGCCCCGGTAACAGCGAAGCGAGGACCTAGTGCCAGTTGTAGTCATGCCAGGTTGAATGGGGCAGGTTGCTGGAAGCTGAGGAAACCGTGGGCGGAGTGGAGCTTCGTGATTGTACCCGTGCACTTACAGCACAGCCATATGGGACCTCGATGTGAAGCTTGCGGAACTTCAACCAAGCTGCGAAGTGGCTGATCGCGGCCGTTGAAGGGAAGCCTTGCGCAGCGATGTACCTGATGCCGAAAGCAACCACGTCAGATGGCTGGGTGAAGCAGTCAAAGCGGGCTAGTGGACACCGCGGTAGCAGCAGTACGGGGTGCCATGCATACTGCCAGATTTTGTATGTGGGAAGCCCCGGCGACAGCGAAGCGACGCACTTCGTGCCTGTGGCGGCTGTGGAACATTTTCACACTGTTTCTGTATCTCGTCCCTCCTCATTGCTCTTCTCTTACTCTTCTAGATCGTAGTTAGTTCTTTTCCAACTAACAAACTCAACCTCAGATTACATACCTACCAACCAATATGGTCACATCATTCCAGTAGAATTTTAGTCGTAGTGGGTTTTTCCCGGCAGCACCGGGTTTTTTCCCTCTATCAAAGCTCTTTTGCCCCTTTTCTATTTTCTTTTTTCACCTTCTTTCACTATTCCCGATTTAGTGGTAAATGTCTTATAGATAGAAACCTCTAGTATACCTCAGATCCTTGCTTTTTAGTATCCTTACTAATTGCATGCGGAGACCTCGGTAGAAGTTGGAGAGAGGTCACTCAGCAGGGCGGGTCTTTCGGGGGCCCTGCTTATCCACCCCTTTTCTGTTCTGTTCTGTTCTGTATCTCTATTGACATTATTAGGTTCTTGTAGTATGGCAAGAGATTCTTTTATTATCCTATCCCAGTAATTGGAGCTCTTTGAAATAATTTTAGTGTCAGAAAATAAAATTCTATGTCTTTCTGTTATGCTGTGTTCTGCCAAGGTCTGATTTCTCCGGATAAAATAGCTGGATATATCTTTCATGCTACTTGCATCGATGTTCTACTGTCCGTCCTGTTTGTCCTATGTATGTTTTTCCGCATTCACAAGGAATGCAGTATACTCCTGGTGTCTTAAGACCCAAGTCGTCTTTAACTGTTTTTGTGTAATGAATTAATTAAAACAATAGTCAAATAATGGAACTAATTGTTGGATTTTAAAGTAATTGAATTAAGTTAACTGACATAAATTTATCAAATGATTTAATTTAATTTTTATTTATTTGCTGTTTCAAGGATTGTACGATTTAACGTTTGTTAGTTTCCTGTTTCGTAGCATCATTAATTGAACGAATCGCTTGATTGTCTTTAGAAACAGGAGCAATAAGAATGAATCAACCGAAGCATGTACGTGTTAAATTATAATAGAGCCCATATGACTGCATGCAAGTTCAGACAAGGACTGTTTAACATATAGGAGTTATTCACCATTTGATTGCCATTTTTGTCATGAAATATCGCTATTATAGATAGATTAGCTAGAAAAGAGAGAATTCTGATCTGTAATCGGAAGTCAGTCTGACGTAATTGAATCAGTAGTTTTGAAAGGACATGAGTCAGAAAATGGTGATTTTGTATTGAGTACACTTTTTTTTTCTGTGAAGGTAGATACACCATCTAGTTTGAAGATGGCATGAGTACCTTTTTTACAATAGGAGACAGAGCTATTGGCAGATCTGTGTTTCTTGAGAAAAAGGCATGAGTCAGTGACTGATGCCCATTTCAAACTAGCAGCCTGTGTTTGGCAGTTGTTAAAATGGCGTCGTCTAGTGAAGGTTATATTGCACTGTCTCCCAAAAAAACGTAAAAAAATGTGTGATAAATAGTGAAACATACAAGGAAGTGAAGATAAAAACTGCTAAAGATAAAGGCACGGAAGATGTCAATTACGTTTGCAAAACAGTTCTTAAAGGAACAACAGGAAACGTAAGTTGTCTGCATTCCTGTAGCCTAGATTTATGGATATTTGCCTATAGTGATAGTTTTGACGGTTTGTTAGTGATTTTGTAACACGCAAGTTTGAAGGGAAGAAACAAGCAAAATTAATAATTATTTGCACGTCATTACTTGATGAAATAATAGTTTGGCACAACCTTAAAACATCAAAAGACATTGTTTCTAATAACAGAAATGACCGATACTAAAAACCAACCACGAAGGTAAGCAGAGGACATAGGTTAGGAAAATGCTTAGTGTGGTTTTCTATTTCCTTTTTATCTTCCGAAAACCACCACTTAAAAAACAGAAGGTTTGTAACTCTAATCAATTAACACCTTATGCATAGCGTACAAGGGCACTTTCCAAGCAAATAATTTGGTTGAATTACGGGTTAAGTACTCTTGAAGTGGTAAATCGGACCCACGATTACTGTGATTCAACCAAGTGTTTCTTATGGAATACGTCTCATGAAGTATTTCCTAGTTAAAACTTCTTATGGAGTTAGTATTTCCGATCATGGTACGAAGCAAAAGATGATGTGTGGGAGAGGTTTTAATAAGCTTGTCAACAGTACTCAACACACATGAATTGTCGTAAACATAACATTGTGTAGATTAGAAATGCGATCCATACACCTCTCTCTCAAAGGCACAAACGGGAAAATAAATACACTACGTTTTGTATATAAAGGCTATGAACGATATTTGTTACTGATTTCAATGAAGTAAACGAACTTAACTTTGCTTAATGCAACAACATAAATGAGTAATAAATTGTTAAAATTTCATTTTAGTGAAAGTTAATAAGAGGAGTTTATGCACACTTGAGAGTTCATATGTCTTATTACGATTTTGTAATGTGTAACATTTTGATATTTTTAAAGTTGAGTGTTTTCTCCAAAATGGCTACTTTTCGTTGTCTACACTTCCTGTATCTAATGCTTCTGAATTTAAAATTTCATACGTTATATATTTTGATAACGGCTGTCAGTTTGTAACGTGAGTCAAGTCTGCTTGGCTCACGAAGGTCAGAAGCGGGAAGTGAGGACGTTGGAGGAACCATGTGCTGCTACAGGCAGTTGGTTTTAGGAGAGTTCGGCGAAGGATTGCATCTTGTGAACATCGGAGATCTAAGGCTCTGCGGAAGTGAATAGTGCGGGAGTGTGCCCAGCCGTGTGATACACATACATACACTACACGCCCATACATTTACACTTTCTTTTACATTACACCCATATACATTCCTTCTTTCTTACATTTTCATTTTACACACTTTCCCACTCCCTAACTTTTCCTTCCGAACTTCTGCCCCAAATCCGTCCCAACTCTACCGGATTTGACGTTTTACCCTGATTGGACCTTTTTAACTTCTTACCCGATTATGACATTTTAATATTTTTTTTTGTTCGCTTATTCCGGGGAACAAGCAAACTCCGGTTGCGAACGGACTTTATTTAGTACTCATTACTTATTCGTATTCTTACTAATTAACATTTTATAGTTGTATTGAGTGGAAAGAAAGGTGCATTATTTTACCGGTTCCATTTATCTCCTCGTGCCGAGGAGCCTTGAAGAAGAAGAAGCAGTTGGTTTTACGAATGCCGTCGGGACTGGTTGTAA
>JAGDQP010015106.1:0-28078 GCA_022664845.1 Lepisma saccharinum | reverse complement strand
ATGACAATTCCCATAAAAGCTATTCTCATTATATGAGGAAAAAAATAATAATAGGGGATTACTTCTATATACATAATTTTTATCATCCCAAGAATGGTAACCAATGGTTTTACCAATTTTCCATTGGGTTACAAAGACATTCAATATTTGTGATGTTTGTGCTCTTGGGAAGGAACTTCCATTAGTAAGAAAGAAGAGCTACACATTACAATTTGTACGATTTTCACAACATAACTTAATTCCTTTGTTTCAGGTGCAAAACACGGTGTTTTGAGAAATTCACTATCAGTGGCAGGGTGGATATTATTTCTTTCTTTAATGATTTGCCAACCAAAAACATTCAAGACACATATCTCTAAGGTAAAATCTAAGTTGCTGATGTGAAAGTGCACCGTCCAAGAAAGGAAAACCTAAAAGGTCGAACTGTAAATTACTCCTTTGGTGTAAGTTGCAACGGAAGAAAAACTAATGTTTGTAAGAAAGCATTCGTCAGCCTACATGGCATTACGAAAGAACGTATCAGAAGGATTTGTGTGCTGAAGTCTTAAGGAAAATCCCCAAAAGAGGGAAGAGGGAAAAATCCAAAATTCAGGAGAAAGGTCATTTCAGGGGAAATCTGTGTCAAAATTTACCAACATATATCGTCGTTTGAAGTAAAGCGTCTCATTACACCACCAGAGTTATTAGATACCTGAACGGTGAACTGAATGTCAAAATTATGCACAGTTTTTTTTTCGCGAAGTACCCCAAACTTAATGTGAAATACGACTTTTATTTAAGTTTCTCCACGAGAACTTTAATCTTTCATTTGGTCGGCCTCAAGTTGACACCTGCTCAAAGTGTGAAAAACTCTCTCAGCGAATCGCAAGCAAATCCCTGAACTTAAATGTCGCTCTTGCAGAGAAGATAGTTCATTTGCGCAGAAGTAAGAAGTTCCATAACAAAATACAAGAAGTGGAAGAAATGTGCTGATGATACTGCTGGAATTTGCTTCGATTTCATGCAAAATTTGCCACTGTCCAAAATCCCAGTCCAAGAAGTCTTCTGCTACCGACAGCTGTGGGTTAATGTCTTCGGCATTCACAGATTGGTGCAGAACGATGCACAGTTTTTTAAGTATGAAGACGAAGGAAGCAAAGGACCTGATGAAGTTTGCACACTTATTTTTCACTACATTGACGAGAATATTCCACACTCAATGAGAATCGTTCATATTTTTTCCGCTGGATGTCCTGGCCAAAATCGAAATAACACTGTGGTTCGATTTTTCCTCACATTAGTTGCCAATGGTAGATTTGATAACATTGAAAACACCAGTACTTTGGAATGCGAGGACACTCATTTCTACCTTCCTAGAGGGACTTTGGCATTATCAAAAAAAATCAGATCGTGTTTACACCCCAACTAAGTATACAAAAATGATTGCACAAGCACCAGTTGTAGCTGGAAAGTTTATCACAGAGGCTGGGAAGAACTTTGCAATATGATCGAAGAAATGGTGGTCAAGATATTACAAGAAAGCATCAATGTCAATCGATTCATTGGGAAAAGCAGCTCCTAGAGATGAAAAGGTTAACTTTTTTGTGTCTCAGTTCTCTAACTTTGAATATTGTCATTCGGTTCCTGGAGTTGTGAAAGCAAAATAATTCTTCAAAGGGTTTACAGAACATTCATTTCGACTGATCAACGGATTTTTTATAGTTATACCAACAGAGAAAGCTTATTCTACAGACTGCCCAATCAACGCAAAAGAAGATAGCAGATATCAAGCAGCTCCTAAAGTACATTCCTGAGGAAGTGACTAAGTTCTACCAAGACATTGTCAACTAGGCTAAAACGGAACAAGTTGAAGAAGAAAGTTATAATGACTAATACTTATGTACATCTTCATTGCAACATGCATTTTATTGCATTTATTTTATTCAAAAGTGTCTAGTAAATGCTGTATGAAAAAGACATATTAAATGTTCACTTATATCACATTTGTTTTGAGAAGGGCTCTGGTAAAAAAAATTATTTATTTATTTTGGAACATTAATTGTTCACAACACGAAGACCATTTCGTACAATGACAAACAAACTCTACGTTTTCAAACAGAGGTCGATCATTTCATATCTATCAGGATTTAAAAAAAAATATTTGACGTCTTCCCCAGTCAAATACATTAAAGGAAAAATAATTCCTGTCGAGAAGACGCACAATACACTCTTACCATAAGGTGAAATATTTAAACAGTGAGGCTCACATTAGAATATTGTAGTATACCGTCGTATTTTACAGAAAAAATATTGTAAGCTTAATTAATAGCGGCGTATTTATGCACGTCAAAAGCTGTCTAGACACAATGGTCGGTTTGTAGAATACATACTGGTTGTAATCGCTGTGAAACCTTGCCACGTCGATACCTTCTATTTTCACTGTCTGTAATGTTGAGATAAAAAAGGAGAGAAAGAATAGAGAAGATTTAACGCAGAACAACCCTTAAATAGATTGTGAAATTAATTTATTGTAACAAGTATATTCGGTAATATGTTGCATTTAATTATTTTGTATTTGGTACTCCTGAAAAAGAAAAAAAAATATTGATTGGCATAAGTAGAGGAGTCTTTTGCCAAAATAAATAATCCTTGTAATCATTCAGTGTCTAATTGTAATTTATTGAATCAACTATGGAGAATTTTGATATTATCACTACTCCGCAGTATTTCTTAGTTTTTCCTGACAGTGAAAACGGTGGTTTTCGTCTCCAACGAAAGCTTATTTAATCTAGTGCTGCAAGCTGTGATATCCATTTCTGAAGGTGAATTAACAGTGCTGTCCTTTGCGAATTGCGGTGTTACTGGTAGTCCACGGACGAAGAAACTTAAGCAGTGAGTATTCCGGAAGTTTGGAGTGTTCTGGTATATTTCGTCATATATAATCCGATCATATTTAATCTCAGCACAGTGAAGATTTTGACTCCATATGGTTACGGCGTGGCGTTTTATAGAGGTATATCACTAACATTGCCTGACCCTTCAACTACGTGTATGCGTGATCCTTCTACCGAATGGTAACATTGTACAACCTTCGAGACTATAGTCTTATTCTTTTGGGAAGCTCTTTTATCTATTCACTTACGACATTCAATAGTTTCTTCATTGAATTGTGACGGTTACATTATATATTACGAGACTCGACAACATATAGTATTGAAGCACATGCAGAACGACTTAGTGTGGTAATATTTTTAATGGCCTGTTAATGAAAGTATTGTGTTTTGTTGATTGAAACCAGGCCACGAAATCGCCATAGTAAAGTGAGAGCTCGCAGATTTAGCGGATTTGGTCAATTCAGAGGAGACGGCGTGTTGCAAACAGGAGGACAGTGTCGGAAAGTCAGTACAATGCTGCTTATGTGATCAGTGGTGTCATTTCATTGTCTTAATACAGAGCGGGAGATTAGTTGGTGGGCATCTGACGATGCACAGACTAGATTTTTGTGAGACACATGGAAGTTGGGAGAAAATATCAACATTTGTCGCTCGATGATACAAGTCTGCTTTTTCATTCATTACAAAATGTAGTACGGAGATGTTATACATGATATTCAGTTTGATTTGTACCTGCGCTCATTCAGGTAGAGCAAAGTCCTTTCAGTTTGAGATACTGAGAAATTAAAGTATACAATAAAATATATTTGACTTCCATTTACTCTAATGGGTTTTCCTTATGCTTTAACGTACGAAAATACGAGAATAATGTAGGTGGGAAACGCCTACACGCCTTTCAGTCACACACGCAAATACTGTCCTTATTTATTATAGAATAGTAGTTTCTCGGAAATGGATGAGCTAAAAGCATCAGATATGTTCTCATAATGAAAGAATGGTCTAAACCTCTAATTCTGAATGAAATATATAATTTAAAGAAAGAAACATATAGGGTGAATAATAGGAATCAATAATCCAAGACGTTATCCATACAATTTGAAAATCATAAAACAAGTTACCCAGTTTATTGCAGGCAACGTACTTACGTCACTTCGAAGCAAAGAATTCTGTGAATTAACAAAGGTAAATGTATATATGAAGTTCAGAGTGATATTGTTGAGTACAGATAACTTTTTTTTTCGTAGACAGAATATACACAATCCACAATACATTCTTTTCAACATATTCTGAGGAAACTGTAAACTCTCCAAGCTTAAATTTTCTACATTGTCAAATAAATATTTTAAGACTTAACATTTGATGTTAAGTGCCTCTGTATTCATCCAATCGAATCCAAGTTGAGCCAGGTTATATGTAGATATCCCCCCATAGATTTCACGTAGACTTTCTTGACTCTCAATCAACCTAACGTATGGAATCTGAAACTGCAATAAATTATAAAACTCGAGATGGCTTATCATCGTTGACAACCGATCTTCAGGCCCACAGAGCTATATACATAAGTTTCTTAAATTAAAGTATAGGCTAGGAAATATAACATTGAAAATGCTCTGCCAACAAAGAGTATAGAAAATATTAGTCCAAAAAACACACTTAGGTTCCTAAAGATCCTAAACAAGTTGGTGGAAAATTTCTATAAGCATTTACTTTAAGCCATTAAATGGAAATAATGAATATTTCAATCGTAATATGTTCTAATCTTGAAATTTAAGGTTACAATGTAGTCAGCGTCCCATAATCAGGGACCAGTGTATACGATTGCACCGTCAATCTCGAGTGCAACTATCATGAGAAACATTTTTGTAGCATTTTTGAGGATCAAATCTAAACCTGTATTTCTGGACTACTGACAACATTAGAATGAGAATGGGGACACTAGATATCACTTTGACCTTTGATTTTCAAAGTTTAACACCCATGGTATCGTCAATTTACGGGCACAAAATTTCTAACCTATTTACACCATAGAAGAATCCTACCTCCTTATGCTACATACCACATGACATCAGACATTACTATATGTCAGATGTTATTTTTTTCAGTTGAGCTAAATTTCAAAAAGTGGTATAATACATGCAACAAATCCATATACCTTATCTAGATACCACATACTCTATGTCTAACCCCCATATCCAATGAGGAATTATCTTCTCATTTACATATTTCAACATCATAAATATTTATCAAGGTTTACAACAAGCTCCAATTTTTGTAATTATTCTATTGGAGTGTGTTATGCAGATCAATTATAACATTTTATTTCTATGTCTATTGTTAAAAATACAGATGAATGTAATAAACCTGTGAAACTTTCAATTGTCTCTATATTTCTTCTTCCAGTTATGAAGAATGTTTTGAAAATTACGGTTTACATCCTTTTCTGCCATATTATATAGGATTCCTGATAAGAAAAGGATTATTTTATTTCTTGAAGTAATACACGCATCAAAGTTGATCAGTCTCAGCTTTTAGAATATCATGCTTTTACATATCGAGCATCAGCATATTTCTAAGATCTTTTTATGAAAGTTTAAAAGCCATAATGTTAATTCTATTATAATTTGGTCGTTTATAATAATTTCTTGATTTTATCTTTATGAATTAGTATGTAAACAAAATAGTATAATGATGTGTATAGGTTAGTAATAGTCATGAGGTCTGGGAGAAGAAAAAGAAGAGGAAGAAGGAAACCTAATATTACAATTGTATACAAAAATAATACAATTCGATCAAAAAATAATCCCCACTTGCAGTTTCAATGTATTTCTTCAAATAGTTTGACATAAATGGGTTTTGAAGTAACAGGAGCGCTGGTGTTAGTTATTTTAGAAGAAAGGAACAAATAACTGATTACTATAGATCTGAATTTTTATCATAGACACGCTTTAACATGCATGAATTTACAATGAATTCTATACCTCGTACATAACAAAATGGATCATATTTATTTTGAATCTTTAAACCAATATTTCAGATAGATTAGTCTCTTTTTTATTCGTGCTGAACAACTTGATTTCAGGAGCGTCTTTGTAGAGCAAAATATTTACAATAGCAATTAGTAGAGAGTAACACTTTCAATTATTTCTAGAGTGTTTCATTATCCCCAAAGTCTCTGTAATCTGTTTATACACGCGACACCACCATTTTGACCTCTGAGGTTAGGTGATTTCATTGCTTCTTCTCTGATGAGCTTCTGATTATTTCACTTTACTTGCAGTTGAAAGAATGTTAATAATAATTAAAATAACCAAGAACATAATTTACGTAAGTTCGCTAGGCCGCGCACCATCTTATGGACACGTCGGCGACGACTGAGGGGGTGGCCGGGACACCAGGTGGTAGAAATCCTGAAGAATGGAAGCAACCTTTGTTGTTCTAGAGGAGGCGTTTCTACACAGGACAAAATTATTTCAGGGTCACAGTGTTGCCAACTCGAAGTAACTTTATAATGTGAAGTTGAACCATAACAGTAACAGAGCTATGTACCAGCTCACCACTCAGTGCTCAGTGGAATTGCAGCACCAACTAAAATTGATCAAATTCTAATTTGTTAGCTATTGTTTCTATGCCCCTCTTCCGCGGCGGCATAATGACAAGAAAACAAACATTTTCTCATTAATGCAAGTAATTGTACAAATGGTACTCGACAGTACGGTTCCTCAATTTGGTACGAGGTATTATGGAATTTTAGCTTTGAAATAGGAAAACTTATAACCTTTTCTTTTCGATGTAATTTGTAATAACTGGATAATTTTATTTAAAGAAAAATGTTTTAAACAGCGTCTTTTAAACTTACATTTTTATAGTCTAATTTTTCTTACATAAAATTGCTTGCCACTCAGAGTCTCTCGATTGGACTCATTAATATCAACTACTATCTCGACTTTCGTTCCGTTAAAGAACAGCAAAGTATTCATTGATTTACGGTCTTCACTCGCTGGCTTCAATTTCATATCAACTTCACTGGTCTTGAAAAACGATCTTTACTGAACACAACGAATTTTAAGCACTATGAAATGTTCTACAAGAAACTTGGTTCAGAAAAATGGGATATCGACAAACACACGACTTCTGGGGCAACGCTCACGAATTCACGAATATATCTTTCCGTCTCAATAAACTTGAAAATAAATTGAGCCAGCCACATTGTACCTACGACACAACCGTCGCCTCGGCTGACTAATGCTTTTACTATTCCATGTTTAAATCTATAGAATTTATTTACATTTAAGCCATAGGCACCCACCAGTTACATTAAACCCTAAGATAATGCAATATTTAAGAAAAAATCTCCAGACCGTTCCTAGGATACGAGGCGTCGTCTCGGGAGACAGATGCTTATGAGTGTTTCTAAAAACTCTACGGTCCTTCTATACGAGAACTTAAAACTCAAAAAAGAAGCCCTTCACTCTGCTGAAGTAGCCATAGAAATGAAGACCTGATCTCGTAGCAAAAATTTACTTAGGTTTTGCTCCATTTTGGCCTCATTCTGTTATGCAGAAACATCTACTCATTAACAGAAACGTGGCAGCAATAAACTCAAATAACTCTTTCCCAAGCGGACTACTTACTAGAGATGTAAATTTGAAACTAGTCTAAGACTACTAGTTTCATGCTCCGGTTAAAAAATTACATTCTGACGACCAGAATCTCGTACTCTTAACAACACGGCTTCCGAGCTTCAATTCACCCACCAGCCTATTTACCCCTTTTCTTAAATACTCCACGGCGGTGGATCCCGTCGCGTAGCAACAACGAATGCAAAGGAACCAACATTAACATAACCTGCTTCCTACCTGTGCTTTCCCTTGTTCTTCCTCACAGAACTGGTAAATTTTCAACTTTCTGAGTTTCTTCTGCACATAAGAGTGAATACAAAGAAATGCTCTAAAAATCCACATATATTGAAATAAATCTACAACAATAACAATTCTATGTACTTTGAAAAAGGAATTATATCATTCTTATGAATAATTAATTCAACCAAAGAAAATTATGTAATTTAACAGTTGTGTCATTTGGAGCACAACACTATTTCACACGAAATACCAGTTTAACAAGCTAGGTCGTTTGTATACTAACTCTCAGATTCTGCCAAAATTTCAATTTGAGGGGTATAAAACCAAAGATAGAAGTTGTAACTAAAGATTTGCACAGTTTCTACCGGCTTCGAGAGTTTAAAATTTTGTGTTTGTACTTGAATTTCTGGGCGGGTGACACCCCCAATTGGGGTGGGGGTTGGCAGAGATGCTATAATTTTATTTTAGTCTTCCTCTCCCTCGCTCATCCTTATTTCACAATAATAAAATATCTCATACTAAATGTGATATGTGCGATACAAATTTGCTTCGGGTTAGCAACACTGTGACGCTGAAATAATTTGATCCTGTATAGAAACGCTTCCTTTCTCCTCGTAGGTATATAGATCTGCCAACGTTGATTCTATTCATCTCTATTTTTCAGCTTTAATGTATCCTTACTTAAGGACCACAAATATGCTATATTGGAGCTTTATTCGTCACAGAGCAACGCATATTGTTATCTCCTTATCCCATGGCAATCCCAGATTAATTTTCTCCTATGTTTTATGGTTCGAGAGGAAATACCAAATATATTTTTTTTAATTCCAGGGGGTAACATTTTTCAATATTCAAAATCAAGGACGACGTCAAAGTCTCTTAATTCATTTATTGTTCGACGTATGCATGTTACATGTTGTTTGAAAGCTTGTTCCGTTTCTTGTATGAGAAACTTTTAACTTCTTAAAAAACAGGGATTCCACCAGGATTTTCAGTTTGGGGGGTTGTAAAATCGAAATTGAGAGGATGTAAGATTAATTTTGTATGGTTTCTATAGATTTTTAACAGTACAATTTCTAAGTTGTCAGAATTTGGGCGGTGTCACACGCTCCTTAGGAGGGTGTGTGACGGAACCACGGTGAAACCAATTAGCGGAAGAGGTATTACAATTTCAGAATATCTTAGCGAACTAGAAAAATGACAATTTTTCAATTTTGACTTCCCTTTGTTCGATTTTAGTTTTCAATCAATATAACACTCCAAAAGCACCCTACAGAGTTCACTTTGATAAGGATTTCAATGAACTTTCAAAGGAAGAAAACAAATTGAAAATATCTTCAGTAGTTCCTAAGAAATAGCAGTTTAAATTTTTGGCTCCGAAACTAGTTATAAATTGCCCTCAAACTTTAAAGCGGCCTAAGTCCGTCCATTTTTTGTTTCATCAAAACAAAAATTACATGTTCCATAATTTAGTATCTAGATTCAATTTCATAAAGATCGGAGACATCAGCCGGACAGGTTTAATACAATTTCTATGAACTAAAAGAGAGTAGGCAAGTAGGGATAAGTTATAGAAGGTAATTATTTCGATTTTTATCAGCGCTCCTTTAATGTATTACTTAACGCTTTCTACTTAAGATATTGAAACATTAAATCGTACAGTAAAATATACTGTACTTGTACTTACTCTAAACAGTTTACTTCTTGCATTAAACGTAACAAACCGGGTAATGGTGTACTTTGATCACGTTGAAGTGAAGAATTTTATTTTGTGCATAGAAATAAACTATGTTCTAATTAACGTATAAAAACGGAAACTTTAATAAATTATAGAACTTAAGATGGCTCATCATCGGACACAAACGGTGTAACAATCCAGCAGTTTTTAGGGTCGCCCAAGGCAAGGATCCACATATATAATTTTCTTAAATTAAAATGTTCGGGGATATAAATTGAAAACTCTTCTGCAATTACTAAAACATGCATTGAAAATGTTAGTCTTAAAATTACACTTGGGTCCCTAAAGGTCTCGAACAAATTGGTGCAAAATTCCTGTAGCCATTTTTAGTTTACATCGTTACATGGAAATAATAAATATTGCAATCGCAATCTCTATAATCCTTAAATTCAATCTTAGAAGGTGGGCAGAGTCCTATAATCAATGTATACTTCTATATTCCATAATTTAAGATCACAAAGTGGTGCGGCGTCACACAATCAAGGGTCAGGATATACAACGTAGGATTGTAACATTAACGTCATGTGAAATCTATCATGAGGAACGTTTTCGAATCTTGGTGAGTTCCAGATCTTATCCTATATTTTCAGACTACTTTCAACAATACAATGGGAACACTCAACGTCACTTACTCCTTTTATTTTCAAAATTTAATCCCAATGGTAGCGCCAATTTGTGAATACGTGATTTACAACTTCTATACCCGATTCCACAATTCTATCTTCGCATGCTCAAAACAGTTTAACATAAAAAAACTTGATATGAGATGTTCATTTTTTCGCCAGGTGGGCTAAGGTGGCTAAATTGTTAAAGGTAGGCGTGGTACCGAGACCGAGATTTATCTTGTTCTCGTGTTAGTCTTGTCTCGAATTAGAGACCGAGTCTAAGGTCTATGAATCGAGACGAGGTCGAGACACTATGCATCGAGACTTACTTGAGACAAGACGAAGACCGAGATTATACCACGAGACGAGATCAAGACTTGCCTGTTGAGACTCTCGTCTCGAACGAGACTGAAAGTTTTATTTTCATTAATGTCGATAATATTTATTTAATGCTTTTGTAGATGTTTTATTCTAAAAGAAGTCTTGTGACAATTTGTTTCATTGTGATAAATTTTATTTACCATGTTACTTTGTAGAAGATATACTATTCTCAATAATATCAAACTATTTTCTGTTGTCTTTCAACCATAATATCAGTGATGGAGATTGATTTGAGGACAGATTCATACAGAAATTTTTCTTCTGTGAATTTGTATCAACATGATTTCTCTCTGGTGATTGACTTTTACTTCTGTTACCAATCTCCCATTCATATCAGCCTTTACTAGACTGATACAGTAAAGACTATAAAACATACGTCCAGGAAGTCAAACTGTCTAAATTCTAATATAGGTATTTCCTTACACCATTTACTACTTGTTTTAAAGAAAGAAAAACAGATGGAAATATTTTTGCAATACTAACCTTAGAAACTGTGGAGACAATCTAATGTTCTTTTTAATATATATATCTTCGTGGTTGATTCGAAGGTTGTCGACAGACATATATAGCGATTGTGCAAAGCTCTCCAACACTTGTTCCTGAAGCATGAATATTGTATAAAGTTTACCTGTAGGAACTTCTTAGTTTATGCTGAGGAAATTTTGCACAAACAATCGTTTAAATATGCCTATACACTCGATAAAAGTAGTGTTGTATTTGTAAAAAATCAAGTGATGCGAAGCGAGCATCCAATTGGATGATCTATATGTCGTTGGTGAAGTTCTGCCGAGGCCTCTCGAACGCTCAATCACCTTCTCAGAGCTAGTATTTCCTAGATAGGGAATTGTTGACAGATGAATATAGAGGGGATATAAGATTGTATAGTACATAATATGCATTCGATATAGTAAAGTCTATTGGTATCCTATACATCCTAACTAAAACTTCTTTACTACTTTAAGCTCTTAAATGTTTTAGCTCTATTTCAGAATATTATTTCTAATCTAAACCTGCAAACTAACAATGTAACAAACTATTATATCACATTAATATTCATGTTCTTGTACTGAGATCGGAAAGCCTCCGTGCCCATTTCAAATGAGTCAAGAGACGGCAACTTTTTAAAGTCTATCGTCTTTCGACACTCTCGAGGCGAGACCAAGGTTAACGTGTTGAGACTGAGGCCGAGACGAGACTAAGGTTTACATTCTAGACCGAGACATAGACCAATAACGGAATTCTCAGGTCAAGACGATACCAAGATCAAGACTCTCTTAAAAACACAAGACGAGAACGAGACTGATGCAAGGCTCTTCTCGTCTCGATACCATCCCAGTTAAAAACATCGCCAATCCCACTTCCACATGCTATATGACTAAACCTCATACCCAACAGGGAGTTCTCCTCTCAGTTAGAAATATATTTTAACGGAGCCAAAGTTTTCGTTTCGAATATACTTTTAAGGTCATCTGGTCAAAAAAGTTCAAGCTACTGTTTTTCTTAATATTATCCGTTTAACACTTTATTTTGCATCCATTGTCCCTAAATTATTTATTCCCTTATACATTTTAGTTATTACTTGCAAAAATTTAAAGTGGGTTATTACTTGGGTTAATAATTTGGGTTATTACTTGCTCTATTTTTGTATTATATCAAGAATTATTTTCAGAAAAAGATTTATTTTGTTTAAGAACCAACCTACAAATATTAACAATCGTGTACCAATTCCCAATTTGTACCGAAAAACATCAAAGAGAGGGGGCGGGACGCGTGCTCCCTCAAAGGAATATGCACTCGTTTTGTATTATATTAAGGATTGTGCTAAGTAAAAGCTTCTATTTGCTCCCGAACTAACTTAGAAATGTTAGCAGTCGCATTCCAGTTCCGAATTTGTACCGGAAAACATCAATTTGGTGAGGGACGGTGACCATCGCGGACTTAAAATCTCTGAATATTTTTATTAGCCTTATAACAAAGAAAGGTAACAAGATTTCTGAATTTCAAAACGCAACAAGCTACAAACATCAAGTCATACAATTTCTAATTACAATAGTATATTTTGTAGCTGTGAGTTTGCAGCAGATGCACTTATTACATGAAGAGCTGCGCAAATAGAAAACAAAATAACGAAAATTTTATTGAGTGCAATTTCATTGAACAATCTTCTTAGATATGTTACAATATTGACAAATTTCATAAGTTACGGCAGTAGAGTGTACCAGACGCAGTTGGTCCACCATCTAGTGGAAACTTGAATAAATAACAAAAGAAAGAAAAAGTTTTACGGTAAAACGAAAATTTGTTCTAAGGAATTCATGGGTAGGTTAAGAGAAACATTTTTTGTCCTCTTAAATAAGTCAAAAGAATTCAGATTGTAACTCCGAAAGGTACAGAAATTATTTACAAAAAGTTAAGCTGAAGTCCGTCCCCTCCCCCCATTGCTAGCTGATTGTTAATAACATACGTAGTCGGTGTGAGCTTGGGGTTCTATAAAACCTCTCACGGTAGAGGGTTTCAATCGAGAATCGCTTGTATATTGGATAAATTAAGATGCCCGCTTGTATGGATCCAGGCTTACGCACGATTGGTGGGGCGAAACTTAATTTTATATACAACTGGCCAAGGAGTGTTGCACTTCTGCTGGTGAACAGTTTGCCGGAAAATAAAAACTAATTCGTAATGACGTCACAACATTTTATTTGATTACTAGCTTTGATCTACCTACAGTAGCCAACTTAGGTCTTTTGCATGAACTTATGCATGAAACAAATTAGTTGTTCACATCTTGCGGTAAGTTCACAAACATACAACTTTCATCGTAATATCTCATCATCACATAATGGTTTACAAATAATATCAGGGTTCCATTATACAAGAGATTCTTTATAAATTCAAATATTTAACATTCATAGTCTTGTTCAAAATTACAAAGCAGTGTTGGTTGCAATTTATCTAAAGAACTCGTATTTGCATAGCAGCACAAGGTTTAACAATGGCACATCGTCAAATATAGATTGCACATCTTAAGACACCTTGAGCTAGTTATAACGCCTTTATACAGCATAATACTAAAACCTGTTCATCGCAACTACAAACTATGGGTAAAACTTTAGCTTTCATACTGACAAAGTTACTTAGCTTACGTGAAATTAGCATTCAGTTGTATAATGTTAGTCTGTGATAAAACTTCCATAAACCTGTCTTATATTTTATGAATACGGTTTCAAACGCTTTTCTTTAGTATCTACGCTCTCAAAATCTAACCACATAAAATCTAAACCTGAAGTTAGATACGTATCAACTTTGCACTAAACTAATCTAACCTGTACGTACTGTAACATAATATGCTAGTTATAACATATATGTCCCTATCCTACTAGCAATGTTTTTCTATAACAAAAAGTACTGTGCATAAGGACCGTTTTCTACCCCTCAACCGATTATAGTGAAATTGTGTATGTAATAACAGGCCCATATGAGAGTTCCAAAAAGCCAAATCTGATGCGCATACCTTTTCCGGTTATCATGGAAAGAGCGTGCAAACTGACAACTTCCGGATTCTACTTTTTATAGTGTTGTTCAAAATAAATTGCGAAATCTCGGGAATACCGTCTGTTATGAATTTCAAATTTCGTGTGGAAAGTAGTAATATAATGAGAATGTTACAATGCAAACTGAGAAACTATATCTTCAACTGCTTTGTAGATAAAAATTAGTTTTCTCATGGAAACGTTCAGTTCTACTTATAAAAAAATATCTTTCCCAGGATGCTCTGTATTGTTTGAGCATCAGCCACACTAGTTACGAAACTATACTCCGCTCAAATAATTTCCATGTAATGTAGAAGAACATATTCAAAAATTATTTTGAAACTGATGGGGTTGATGATTAAAAGAAAAAGTTTGCACTCTAAAGATGGGTTCTTCAGAAGCCTAATTTTTATAGATTAAATTTAATTCGTCACGATATTTTATAATCTTCATGATAATAATATTTGACTTTCATCATTTAATCATTCAAACAAAAGATAAATTCATAATTTATTCTTTTGATAACTATCTTCGCATAACATGTTACACAATTGTGTCAATATTGATGCAAACCAGAATGATCAAAGTATATTTCTCACTCAAATGAAATGTCTCTGAACAAATGTAGAATGATCTTTGATATCGATGTAACTTGTAATAATGTAATGGACTATTTTACAATTCTTTACCGAGGCTTTGGTGCTTAATCTTATTATCCATGGATACATTAAAATTCTGCTTAATGCTCTCAAGGCCCATGAGGCATCCGAAGTATCTGTATGATCTATCCCAGTACCTAAATGTCAAGTTTGTTGCAGATGAGACCATGAATGGACATGTGTAAATTAGTATAAGTAAAGACATTTGTGTAAATTTAATTTTAAAATGGATTGGCAACACTGAAACTTGGGGGAGGGAACGCCCACATAATTTTTCTATTGCGTCGATTACTGTGTGTGTCAAATTTGGTCAATTGATGGGACGAGGTAGAATTTTTTTTATCAGAATCTTATACTTATCAAATATCATAATTAGTTTTGATCTAAACATCACTAGATATATTGTTGATAACATATGTAACGTTAGCTTATGATTGTTTCTTTCTTTCAGACTTTCTTCAAATTAAAATGATAGTAAAGAAATTCGTTTACGTACACTTTCTCATATTCTGTACATTTCCCAGATGTTACGACTGCTTTCTTTTCGACAATCTACCTGTACAAATGTTGAAGCAAAGCCTCTTAGACTGTATTACTGCCATTTTGGATATACATTTCAAAGGTGCAAGAACTCTCTCTGTACTCTACTCACATAAATTGGACCTGATTGATTCCATAATGGAAATGCATCGCAGTGTTTATCTTAGTACACAACGACACAACGAATCTAATGAATCTTGTGCATACAACTATGAGAGAAATGGTATGAATTATGTTGTCATTGTGCAAGAAGTCAGCCAATTTGAGGACCTAATAAATGGTTGTGAGGTATCAGCTGTTGGACGTTCGAATTCGAAATTTATTACAGTTATTTACAATACAAACAGCGCTGCCGATGTTGCTTTACGATTGTTCGAACTTTCTATTAAGAAGCGGATACTAAATCATATTCTCTTGGTTCCTGAAGCTGATACTAATATTTCAACGAATAATAAATCTAATCCATTACCTCAATTGTCCATTGTTGTATATACATACTTTCCTTTTGGTGAGTACTCGTGCTTCAATGTGAGAGTAGCTATCTTGGACCTATGGAAGTCTCACAAATTCGAAAAGGGTGCAGAACTTTTCCCTAGCAAAGTAGAAAACTTACATACATGCCCATTATCTTTTATTAGTGTTCATGTACCACCGCTAAACATTATAGAGAAGAGATCAAGTAAGGTACCCAATTTAAGGGGTAAAGATGGAAAACTAACCGAAACTTTAGCAAAAAGCTTAAACTTTTCTTTGAAACTGAACTACACAGACTCTATAGCACAATATTTATTGAAATACCAGTCAGGAATTACATCTGGTCTGTACGAAGGAGGCTTAGTTCAGATTAGAATGAACCAAGACAAATACGAGAACTTTGAAGCCGTATATGCGAGCAATTTCGTCTACGCGGTGTGGATTGTTCCCTCCCCAGATATCTATCCGCAATGGATGAATGTAATATTCCCATTTGAACCATCTGTTTGGCTTGCATTATTGCTTACCTACCTTGTTGTTTGTGCTCATACAAACATCATTGAAAGATTTACTTTATCAAAGTACATACCATTATATTTATCCTTACTCAATAACCTGTCTATTTTATTAGGTGTATCCACCAAACCTCCCAAGAACATTCTTATAGTAAGGTCAACATTTCTGATTTGGATTTTCACATCACTTATATTGTGCACTTGTTATCAAGCATCTTTGTTTGTGTTTCTCACTAACCCGAAGATATACCCTAAAATTAACACTATGAAGGAGTTGGTCGAATCTGGAATTAAAGTTGGCGGATTGCAACATTTGAAAACATTTTTCGCTGACAATTCTGACCCTGTGACAAAAGCAATACACCGAAACTGGGTTACAATAAACTCCTTGAATGATGGTTACAAACAAATTGCTGAAAAGAAAGACTTTGCCATGATCTGGACACAATCTTACACAGAATATATTATGTACAGTAAATCATACGTTGACCCTCTGAGGGGTCCCCTTTTCCATATTGTTTCTGAAAACGTGGGTTACTTTCCATCTTATTATTTACTGACACCTAGCTCTCCATTTGTTGATGCATTTAAACGCATAATTCAAAGTTGTGATTTTGCTGGTCTCTTTCTCAAGTGGCATAGAGATGTAATTTTTGCTCTGATGATCAGAGCCTTTGAAACAGGAGAAACTGAGAAAACTCGTACATTTGACATTTCTGTTCTCATGGGTGTATTCGCTTTATTAATTCTTGGCTTAATTTTGAGTACCGTCGCGCTTGTTGTGGAATTCATAATAAACAGCATGTAGAAACGGGCAGAAATGAGAGAAAAATGTATAAAATTTAGAAGAGAATGAAACATGATAATATAAGTGTTCTCTCCCGAACACCAGAGTTAATGACAGAAGAAGGAAAACACGCTACCAAAGCAGATAAAAATATTTGTACCGGGTATGAGATAGAAATGCCTTGATGTAAGTGAGAAACCTGAAAACAATTTAAGCCAGCGTAATCGCTATGTAGGTAATAACTAATTATTAAAGATTTACATCAGGAATTGTTCAATTGTTCAAACCGCTTACAAACTATATGTGATTTGAGACCTTCTGAATTTCCTATATACCTTGGGACCTTTCCACTTTTAAATATACTAGTTCTACCATCAGTTGGTAACTAGTAAATATCTTACCACTTCAAGGTACTACTTACCACTTAAGAACTACAAGGTGCTACTGTTTAAAACATGCAATTAATTTTTCACATGTCCAGTTTTTACTATCAACTTTACCTAAGGGGAGAACAAGGAAGACAAAGTCTGCAAACAACATAGTGAAAGAACATAGATCAAACGACCATGTCAACTTTAGTAATAATTATGTTTATTTAGAGCAGATGCAGCAGATTTACATGGATGGTGAAGTGTAAAAGACGTTATATTAAAATAAACAGTTGATGTTATCATATAACTGGAAAGGAACGAATATGATTCTAGTTTCTGGTCATGTGGTACAATACCGATAAAAAAGCTTTAATTATATTTTCTAACAAAATTTCCCAAACTTAGACTTAACGTGTATAATTATTCCAAGGATTTTCCACTTACGTTCACTTTCTTGCCAACGCGAAAATTATATTTTGTGCAGAAAAGGTTCTTTTTTTTAGTTTTATGTTATGTTTCTTAGTTATAATTTTCTTAAATATGTTGGGAACTGCGTCCAAATCTTTCTCCTTAGATATGACTACATTGCATAAGTGAGTATAAACTCTACATAACAATAAACACCATAACATCGATTTTCCCTTAGCTATGTTGTAAATGTACTCTTTCAAGTTTTAGTATTTTCCAATTATGCTGACAGTACTCATTTATGCAACAGTGAAAAATGTGATATGGCATATGTATAAATAAATTACAAAATTGATACTGTGTGTAGTGAAAAATAGCAATCTCCTTACAATATGGACAGAAAGCTTTAAATCAAATTGGAATATCTTCCATCTAACAGTTGCAACTAGTCAATATTGAATGCATGCCTTTACGTGCGCATATACCCTATCGTACAGGTACCGGTTGTCGTCTTCTGAGACAGAGTTCCATGTTTGGCGCACCTGGAACATGAGATCCATAATGAGCATTGCTGGTTGCTGATGAGTCAAAGTGTACACGCTCTATGGCCGAGATATTGCCAGCTAGGGTAAAGCGTTTACATATCGAATAGATTGATGGGATATAGATGGAGTACGCAAACGAGTGTTAGTGCGTTGAGACAGACCAACATCAATACAGTCCTTCAATGGCAGCACACTTGGTTCGCTCGCCATCCTATTCTCAACCTTTGCTGTAGTGCATTCAGAATAAGAACGGGAGTATTTGTGCTTTCACTCCGATATGTAAAACCTGGTGTCGGCATTTCGAGGACGGAGGTAGCCGGTCAGCAAACATTCATCAGAATTCCCTTCATCCAGCATCACTGGTATCGATGCACAGACGGCTCTAACCCTGGAAAACCACAATTCTATCCTCAAGTAAGCTCTAGTCTAGTAGTACTGAAGATTATTGTAAAAGTGGAAAGGAATGAGGGACAAACACGGCACAGGATGCCACTCTTCAGTAGACACCTCATTTAGTTCTTGTTCTGACACCTGGTTCCACAGAGACACGAATTACAGCTGCAGAGCTATCCTGTCGATCTTCTACCGTACCAATGGCCCGGAATCACTTGGTCGCCTCATTTCTGGCAGTAAAGCTTTGTTGTAACAATTATTGGTAACGGCTGTACGATTTATAGACGTACTGTAGCTGCTAATTACAGCAGCTATTTCCTACGTGCATCTCGTAATCGCTTTCTGAATACTCATACAAGATGTTACCACTAGTGGTCACGAACAGCTTTACAAATGTGTGTATATAGTAGCAGTTAGTTCATTCTGCATGGACCACCTTGTATCAATGTAATACATAATCTAAAATAATAGCTGCTAGAGTTCAACTGAAACAATTCGTTCTGTTTTTTGGAAATGTAGTTGTGGTCAGTATAATTAGTTTATATTACGTGTGTTGTGAACTCTATAGAATATGTTTTTCCTTCTAGTTATTCATTGAAGGAAATAGTGAATGACACTATCCATAGTGAATAACACTAGGTATAAACAAACGACTAGACCATGGTACGTTCTTGTGTTTGATCTGAAAAATTACATGTAATGATGATAAAAATGGAATTCTTTTCATTCATCAAGACAATTGTTTTTATATGAAATAAATGGCACTATTGAATTAAATACCGTGTCAAACGCCATCGAAACAAAAATGAGTTCTTATTAAATACAAGTATATTTAAGAACACCATTACAGGTAACATATATTCGAACACCAAGAGCCAGAGGGTGTGTGTTCAGTTGCATTTTGGTACCCTCTGCTACATATTTTCATTGTGTTAAATGTCAGGTTTATGGTGATTACCACATTGAAACTTAAAGCCTGAACTAGTGCTTGTAATAATATTACTTTATAACTTGTAGTATCCACTAGTAATGTTATGTTGTCTACGAATCCGGGGTTATGTAGTCGCTGGTAGAGCTGCTCGAGTAATGTGCTATTCAATTTGTGGACTCTAAAGTGTCTAATGGATTTCGAGAAGGTAGTTAAAAGCATTATTAGTGTATTGCGAATTAGTAGCTATATTCACCGTCTCTTGGGAATTGGCCTTACTTTTAGATATTTCAGAAGCTACTCATTACCATTTCAAGAGTACAGGGAATCATGAGTGAAATGTGATTTCTGGTAAAATGCATTTTAAAGCCCCATCTATTCTTAGGTATGTGAAATTATTAAAACAGCTATAACGTGGTGATTATTTGTGATTTTGGACTGAAACGTTTTGCGTGGTTATCTGTCATTGTGTATTATTTGTTACGTTAAATTCAATATATTATTTCTTAAATACATATTACCCTTCTTTCTCTGCACTTTTCAATTCTAAAAATGGAGTGCATTATATGAGTCGTAAGAAATTAGTTTTAAAGCATAGTTTTATTATCGTAATTCCGCCTGAGAGCAAAAGCAATATTTCCCATTTTTAATGCATTTACGCGTTGGATTCGTTAAAGAGGTTTACACTAATTGGTTTCTAAATTCTGAGAAATTTAGTTAAATTATGATTTAGAAGCGTTAGATATTTTTGAAGTACCTTCGTTAACATAATCTTTCTTGCATTTATGGCCTTTAGACATCTAAGGCTGAGGCCGGCATAATCTTTCTTTATTACATTTGAATCAATCAGATTGTTATGAAGTACACATACAGATTTAAATTGTAATTTAGTAATTTAGTAACCTTATTGCGCATAGAATCTTGGTGTTCAATTTTGTAAATATTTTTAGAGAGTTGAGCTATCATTACACACTTTGCTATAGCTGACCTACCATTACCCACTTGCTTGAATTAATTTTAGTCTACCTGTAATTATTTCGTTGCTCTTCAAAAAGATCTAAATCTGTTACTATTGAATACAAATACTTTGTTGTTTAGAATATAGAATAATTTATTGTAGCTATATTATAGACCTGAAATATATATTTCTACTCAGATCATGTAGCACATGCAAATTGTAATACGATGCACTTGGTTGTTTGTGTGCTTGAAATATGCTTGTACATGAAAAGCTGACATTAAAAATCTGGGTGTTCAATTTCGTTCATGAACAATTCTTGTAATCAGATTTTGTGTTTTGAAGTGTAAAGCACTTTGTAATTAGGGCTAGGTGCATAAAATGATTTCTTAATACTCGGTATCAGTACTTATTTCTTATCTTCAATACTTGGTACTTTCCTGAACAGTGTTCTAGAATGTAAATATGAGTATGATAATTAAGAATGAAACTTAGGTATGCAGTATTCCTATTGTTTGACTTTCGATCTTTCTTTATTTTATTCTATTTTAAACATGTGTATTAATTACGTATCATTTTATCTTTAACGTGCATTGTTGACTTTTTTCTTTTACATAATAGTCGAGGACCTCGTTTCAAAATTTAGGATATTACTATTAGCATTTTGTTCACTTTAAAATAATTGTCATTGGCATAGTAATCTGCTGAAACATTTCCATGACAGGAAGGACATTTCAACATTTCAAGCAAGAAGTAGAGGTTGATCTAAATATGAGATAATTTATTGCTCTGATGAATGAAGGTAAGATGTTAAGGCATTTATGGATAATGCTTAAGTATACATTCCAGATTCAGTAAGAATTGTGGCCTCAGTAGTAGGGTATCTACGAAGGACGAAATAAACATATCAGGCATTTAGCAACTGTCTTTTGCACGTTATTGTTCAAGGTAATGCCTTTAGGTATCGTTAGCGTATATTCTCATGCGTCCATTTACTAACCCGCGCTATTCTATGTGGTATAGATCGTTGCTATTTTGAAATTCGTTGCAACAACATTAGGTAATTTTTCTCAAGGGTTCGTAAAATTTATTTCAGTTTACGCAATCCATAGTGGAGATGATTATTTGAATTGGTAAGGTTGTTATTACCAAGCGTTAGGTAAACCATAGATCTAGGAGTGACTTTTCGTTTTAGAACATGGCGGAATGTCAGTTAAAAGAAAATGCAGATCTTCCAAGAGCAGACAGAATGGAAATACTGAAAACGTTCGCCACGTAATCAATGGAAAGTTTAGATGGAACATGGAGCAAGATTCCCGAGACATACATTAGGTTTGAAGTTGCAAGCGCAGACTTTTAAATCACGTATTGCAACCAAGACGTGTTCGTGCATATTTTTTTTTGCAAACGGGTACCTTTGCATAGAGAAACGAGATTATAATTTAATTAGATATGGCACGCATATTGGCTATTAGTGGATTTCAAACCAGTGAGGTTACTTTCAAATGTTGTGACTGAGGGTATGTTGTGTTCCTTGTCTTCAGTTTTCAACAATATTGCCGCACGTGGTTCCAAGCACTTAAAAGAAAGTAGTCTAATAAACAATCAACATTCTGAAGTCATTATCAATAAGCATAACTTTCACATGAACTTCACATACAATTTGTTTTAATTTTTCGGACCAGTAAGAACAACAAAAGATATTTTTTTTGAAACGAGTAACAATATATTGAAAGTAAGATAGTAAGATTATTCTATGCTTTTCTCACAAAAATACAAGAATTTGGAGGCCTTAAACGCAGGAAATATTAGTATTAATTTGTCTTTTATTTTCCGATATCTTACATTTGCAATGAAATATATGTAACTGACTACATTAGAGTTTCAAGATGTTAGATGATTAAAGAAATTAGGATCAAATAATGAATACTAAAACGACAATAAATGAAAAAAGAAAGAAGCAAAATGTTATTAATTTTGTCATTAAGTCGAATGATATTGCTCGATTTGGGATTTTTAGATGAAATTGATTATTGTATTTTTGTGGTTTCTATTGCTAGTATTAACATCGAGTTATGTATGATAATCCACCTATTAAAAGATATGTTACAGTTTGACATGAAATTGCTTGAAGTGTCGTCAGTTGAAGACTTTTGATACGAAAATATGAAGTCTAACCGAATTCCCGCTGGGATCTATTGAACGGAGTAATTTGGAAATAACTTTAACAAAATGTGTGGATCGCGTTCGCATAAGTTTACCAACTTGTTTAGGACGTTAATAATAATTCAGTCAATGTAGTTGTTTCAGGGGTACAGATGATTGTGACAACTTTAACTTTACTGAACCTTTTCAATTTGAATTTTATTTATTGCGTATAGGGGTCTAAGTTTCAGGCCGGGATAAAGGAGGGGGAAGTTGTCGTTCAGGGTCTAAGGTGAGGGAACTATCCCGGAATTTGCCAGGTAAGACTGAGGAAAATCCTAGGAAATCCTCAGCCAGGTCTTTCGGCCGTTGCGATTGAACAAACACCTTCCTGAGTGCTAATCAAACACTCTACCACTGAGCCACGGCCACTCGGTTTTAAATTTCTTCAACATTTAAAGTGTAGTACACCTTGAAGATTCTCGTGGTTGTTCGTTTGATATGCTTAAGTATAATTTATATAACAACTAATTATATTGTTAATTGGGAGGTACTAAAGTAGATCCATTCAATTATAAATAGGCTAAGTTGGCATTAGAACAAGATTTTGTTTTAAATTTTAACAAAAAGTGGCAAATTGGATAGCAGAATCTACGATAAAACTACATGTTCGAAATGATAATGCAAGTTAAGGAGAAATGCCACATATCCAGCATCTCTCAAACCAGTTCACAGATGGTAGCACCAGATTATGTGTAACCACATTCAGTGATACGACAATATATAACCACGGGATAGGAGCTTAGCATGTATTTTTTATTTATTCAATTACACATACTTAACCATAAAAGAGTGTAAACTTTAATAACAATCGGTGATAGATAACATTTATTAAAAGTAATATAGATATACAAAAATATAAACTCAGTATTACAAGAATAACATATTAAACACAAATACAATACACAAACACAACACAAATCTACATCCCAGTTTTAGACACAAATACAATTACAATACCAAAAAGAAAATACTACATAAAGAGAAAGAGTAGTTAAAAAATGAACACTGAAGGCAAATACTTTCATTTCAATATTGTGTACAATCACGTGATATAACTAATGCGCACAAACTGGTATTATTGACAACTTATATTACCTTAAGACAACAGTGATGCTCTTCTACCACATTAAAAACAGAAACAATATACTCGGTCTATGTAATTTTCTTTCAAAAAAAGCAGAATTGTTTTCTTAAATTTATTGCAATTTATATAGAAATCAATTTCATAGTTCTTTTCTACAAGTTATGTTTATAGGAAATCTTTGTTATTGGTGAGTTTCTATGTAAATTGTTTTTGCAATTCTGTATGAAGAACTTCCTAAGATTTACTTTTTTTACATTTGAGTTTAAATCTAGGAGCAAACGTGGACAATCGACTCTAAAATTTATTAACTTATACAAAAGCGTTTGCATAAACAAAAACCTTCCTGTTGTTTAACTAGAAATATCGAACTCATCCTGTAAAGTTTTGTAAGATATTCTTTCCTTATATGCTGATCGTCTATATTTTTATAAAACAAATACTTTAAGAATTTGCTTTGAACCCTTTCAATACTTTTTATATGTGTTTTATAATTTGGACAATATACATTATTTTATTCAAGTTTGCTCCTTACCAATGCATTGAACATTAAGATTGTAGCATCCATAATATTAAACTCTTTTGTATTTCATGTTGTGATACCCAAAAGTTTATGTGCTCATTTATTATATATTTTTGATGAGGCAAAAACAATATTGTTTTATCAAAAATGATTCCTAAGTCTTTAATTTCGTTTTCTTTATTAAATTGTTTTCATTTATTGTATAATTGTAACTGTGGGTACATTCCTTTCTAGAATAGGTTATTGTAAAGCACTTATTCAGTTTAAAAGGTAGATTATTGGATACGCAACAAGTAAAACAATTATCGATATATTTTTGTAATAATATTTTATCGTAATCATTGTCTATTGCTTTATATATCTTAAGGTCGTAAGCGAACATTAAACAATTATTATATTTAAGTGCATCAGACAAGTGATTAATATAAATTAAGAAGAGTAAATTTACTAATTTCGATCCCTGAGGCACTCTTGAGTTAGAATTATAGACGAAGGAATTATCATGCTTATAGACAGCACAGTACGCTCTATCAGATAAATACGATAAGTTTAAGGAAACTTAAGAAATACCCAAAAACTAGACAACTTATTGATTAATATACCGTGATCAATCTTGTCGAATGGTTTGGCAAAGTCAAAATATACAGCTTTTACCGTTTTATATTTAGCTATTGCATCCGTTACATCTTGAGTATAACAGACCAGATTACACGTAGTTGATCTCCCTGGTATAAATCCATGTTGGAATGAAGATAAATAGGTTTGAATATTTTGTTACACAGTAAATGACTTCAGCAGGGGAGCTGATTATGGAAATATGATTATAATTGGAAATTGCACTTTCACTTCAAGATTTAAATATAGGACAAACCTCTTCTTTCTTCCAATTAGTTGGAAACCTATCAGTACTTAGTATCAAGTTGAAAATGGTTCAACTAATAATTCAGCACACGCTTTATAAACATATGGCTGTATCTCATCGGATCCGCTAGCTTTTTTGGGTTTCGTTTTTTTTAATGCATTTAGATATTCTGTTTCTGTGAATGAATTAATAGACAAGGAATGTGTTACCTTTAAATTCGGTATATTATCTGAACAAATATTGTGGAACATTTATCATACATTGAACCAAAATAAGTAGCAAATGGATTTGATACATCTAAATTACTCTTAAAACACTATTCTTTGTATTTCATTATATCAGCACTGTATTGACAATTTCTTTTATTCTTCACATAAAAACCAAAATTCATTGATATTGTTCTTTACACTATTTATTACTGCCAACGTGTCTCCACTTGTTAGTCTCGGGGCGTATAGTCTAATACTAAGAGTTCAGTCACTCTATTCTAACGTACTCATCCTTCTTATAAAGATTTAACTCAAGATTGGATACCATTTCAATGGAGTACGTATTAGGGGTTTAGGATAAACACATATCAAAGAAAACAATTGAATTCGACTGTGTAATGAAGATCTTTATAGTCTAATTAAACATGAGTAAATAGCGGGCACGAACTCAGTATTTCCCTAATCTAATATTTCCAGCAGGGCAAATAAAACAAACAATGAACATATAGAATAGCATTATTAATCATGTGCGTAAATTGTGACTTCCAACTCACCTAATATCCAGTAACAGAGAATGAGAGAACAGTTTATTAAACATGGTGTATGTGTCAGGTGTTCGGAGCAGGCCCTTCGTGATCGGTGCTGGAACTCTGAAGTACTGCGCTTCGATGACAGAGACGTAGATTTTGGTTGGAGAGGTAGATATTCTCAAAGTCTTAGAAACTCGTAACTGTGAATAGAGAACATGACCAACAATGGCTTGGCATGATCTGAGATTTCGGTATAGAATTTCAAGTCTATTTATTGGGAAGTTTCACTTCCCAAACGTCCTTTACAACGTCCAATCAGAAGTCTTCCTTGAGGGGAGTGGCTAAGATCTATTTAGCCAATCACGAATCACTGAACTTTCACTTTACACCTGCTTGTCTGTCTCTTAGTCATCACTAGGTCGGCGATATATGATCTGCTTGGCTTGATGTGATCTGATATTTAGATTGTCTTACTCTGAAACTTTAAGTGACATATGAGCTTGTTCACTCTCTTATTTCACCTTGCTAACGCAACGTGACTCTGTAAGGCAATCTGCTGTTGAGATGTTATATTACCTTCATTCAGCGTCATTGGAACAACGTGACTATAGAGTCACGTGCATCCAGAGGAAGAATACTGGAGACTGAAACTTAACACCGTCTCCTGTCGCAATGTCTGATATTCAAAGAGGTTATCCTGTTGCTGTGGAAACAATTGTAAATTATCGTTCGTTGGAAGCTCACATTTACTCAATTGAAATACAAAATAAAAATATAACTAACTAATTCTTGGTTCGTGCCTCTGCTCTTAACATAAACCCAGAACAATACAATTATACAGAACAAGGAACATTTTCGAAGGAATTGCTACTTGTCAGCACATCATTAATGTTATTTTTTATAATCGGTGTTAATCAATTTTTATAACGTACCACGAATTTCCTTAAACATGTGCAAATTATATTGACATTTTCGACTATGTTTCCTGTGATATTACTTCACCTTCAAGAGTTCAATTATCTTCGAAATAAACGAAGTAGGACATTTTCGTTTGTATTTATTATTATATTTAGGACCATTCTTGTTTATTACTTTGTAAAATAAATTGTAAAATATATCAATAGCAGGTTGTTCGATTTTATAAGTGGTTCCCAGTCAATTTTCGCTAAGTCTGTATAAAAATTATAGAAGTCTGCTTTCTTATAATTATACACTAAATTAGCACTAACATTCCTAATTTGATCTTTCACAATACATCGAATTTCAAATCTCAAGCTAGGGTAATGTCTGTCTTTCGAAACTAAGAGATCCAAATCTCTATCAATAAATATATTATCATTTATGCTTGTTAAAATTACGTCTAATGTTCTATGATTGGGATTTGAAATGGTATTAATTGATCTAAGTCGATGTAAGGACATAGAATTCGCCAATTCTGAGCGTATTTTCCCACTATGCATTAAATCATATTCACAATTGGTAATAGTCGGTATATTAAAATCTCCTACGATTACTATATTAGAACTGCATTTGCATAATGTCTCCTCTACTTTCTCGAAAAATAAAACATACAAATATAATCCTGAACTAGGCCTCAAGTAAACCACAACAATTATTATATCATTCCTGGGAGCATTGATTTTAATACCTACTATTTCCAAGCTGTCTATATTAATATCTAATTTATGTACAAAAATAAACAACGATACACTTATAAGAAAACATAAATATGGCACTAGAAAAAAAGAGGAAACAATTAATATATTTTACCAGGCAAACCCACGTTCAAGAAGGGCCTAGTCATATGGTTGTCAAAATATACAACCAGCTACCAACACGTATAAGAAATGAAGAAAATATAAATAGATTCCAGAAACAGTTAAGGGAACACTTGCTGGATAAGGTATATTACGATGTTCAAGAAATTTTATAATAAATTTTCAAAGCAGCTCAACTGACTATTGTCTATTACAAATTTGTTGTCCATGTTAAAACTTATTGCCCATTCTATACAACATTTAAATATCGTGTATTACCATTTATTAGCGAGTATTATTATGTACATTGTAAAGCTATTTGCTCACAAATCTATATAGAAAAT